>JAJMFE010000004.1:44302-302544 GCA_030574555.1 Tortispora phaffii | reverse complement strand
ACCGGCGCTACTTCTTCCGGAACTGATACTGCCACTGGTTCTACCTCAACCGACACTGCCACTGGTTCTACCTCTAGCGGAACTGCCACTGGCTCCACTTCTTCCGGCACTGATACTGCCACTGGTTCTACCTCAACCGACACTGCCACTGGCTCCACTTCTTCTGGCACTACCACCGGCGCTACTTCCACTGGCACCGGCACTGCCACTGGCTCTACTTCATCTGGCACCACCACTGGCTCCACTTCTTCTGGAACTGATACTGTCACTGGAACTACATCTACTGGAACTGCTACTGGCTCCACTTCCACTGGTACTATCACCTCTTCGTCTTCTTCGGCGTCGCCCATGTCTACTTCGTTTGAATTCCTTATGGAGGTTCGACAAAATAATTCGATTGCCGGCTATCTTAGTGATACCAGCACTTTAGTCATTTCTACGATTACTTATTGGCTCTATAGATATCCTCCTTCTCGCATTTATGGTGAAATTGGTGTTTTGGGAATCAGCGGTGATACTCTTGTTCAACAGCCTTATGTGGGTAACGAGAAACGTCAGCAGTTTGTTCCTATCTCGTCCCCTGTGGTTATCAATGAACCTGTTTTATTTAATGGTCAACTGAATGTATTTTTGTGCGGTCAAGAAATTCACTTAGTTGGAGGACCTGGGTGCTCCGAAGTTCTTCTCTGGGCTGCCATTTCTCATCCTACCTCGTCGTCTACTACCCTCACTAGTACTGATACTTCTCTTTTGCCCTCTACTAGCCTGACTGGATCTGTTACCTCGACTAAAGGTTCAACCGATGGTGCTACCAGCACTGATTGCTCAACCGGTTGCATTACCACTGCTACCAAGACTGTGACATATTGCAAGTATGAAACTTGTACTCCATTTGTTTGCCCATGCACTACTGTGCCAAAGGATTACACTACCACTATCATTGTCGGACCCAAGACAATTATAGATGTGTGCCCTGAGACAATGACTGTGCCGTATACTAAGTATACTGAGACTGCTACTGCTACTGGAAGTGTTACTGGAAGCGTCCGTCCTGCCGACAAAGAAACTTCTACTGGAGCTGTGCAACCGACCGGCCAAGGAACTTCTACTGGAGCTCTGAATCCTACCAATGTTGTTCCCAGTTTAGCATCCAAGCTTTCATTTCCCTCGATTTTGTTTATCATGTGTTTCTTTTTACTGTAATTTTTTTTTGATGTTGAATGTATTTTTATTATAAGTGAACTGTATAGTATGTGATGCACTTTGGTATATTAGCGTCTGAAAGATTCTCCCATGGGCACCCGTCCTCTGAGAAATCATTAGTTGACAGTTTGAAGTTTCATCTGCTCTTTAATAGAATTGTAATATTGTAATACTGATTCTCATGTATTTCACTTGAAGGTTGAGAGGATGATTTACATGAAACTGTAGAGGGATATTCACTCAATATTAACATATGAAAAGGACATTTCGAGTTAAGAACAATATACTCTGGCAATACACTGATGGTTATTTTTATTGTTTTTTTTTTTAATGATAAACCATCAGGCAACATTTTCAGGAATCTGAATACGTCCTGGTGAAGCAAAACATGCACAGGTCTCCATGAGGAATTCATTGTCCAAATTTTTCTGATGAAAACATATATCTGTTAATTGATTAGTATTTGCTTTGCAATATAGTTATATATCACATCTTAACAAATATATCATCTACATTATACGTCTCCATCAGGAATTGTAGCTGATATTAGGATCACGATTTTCAGCTTAAGCTCTGCATGTCTTAATCAGAGTATCTCCGTCCGGAAACCTCACATTATTCATATCCTTGTGTGACATTGCTAATAAAAATTATTAGTGCAGGTGCAATTTATTTTTGGCTACGGATAGAAATATGCATTGGTCTATCAGCCAAGTATCCTGGGCAGGTATCCTAATTTGAACAATGTCTCAGTCCCTAAATGAATTAAGAAAAGCTCCAGATTATACAGATAGTTAGTTGATGTTTGATTCTTGTTAACTTCCTATACAAAGTGTGAATATTCGACGTAGTTATTTCAACTTATATTAGCATTTATTTATTTTCAATTGAAAACGAAAACTAGCAACATCGCGGGCACAAATTATGCAGGAAAAAAAAGAGTTAACAGTCCCGCTAAGCTGTTTCTAGAAATGACAAAAAATAAAAAAGAAAAAAGAAAAAAAAAAAGAAAAACAGGAAGAGGAAATAACCGATAGAGATTATTTTTATTTATAACAGTAGTTACAACACGCAATTAGTTCCTTCTTTTGGATCTTTTATACATCGATTATTAGTTTCAATCTTCATTTTTCTAACCTTAAAGTAGTCAACAACTCCAAAAGGATAGCATTGTACATCCCCTGCTTCGATATTGTTCCTTAAATAATAGCCAATTCATGTTAACAAATAAAATAGCATTAATTACAGGTGGAACTAAAGGAATTGGGTTTTCTATTGCTCAAACATTTGCGAAACACGGAGCTAAATGTATCTTAATCGGACGAAATAGAGAAAATGGCTTAAAGGCCGTGGAGAATCTCAAAGTGCATTCTGCGCAGGAACACCAATTTATTGCCCACGACATCTGCGATCTTTCGGCTCAGAATCCCTTTTCTACCATTCATGAGCTGGACATTTTAGTTAATGGAGCTGGCATAGCGCAGAATGGGCTACTTCTGCGTCTGGCTACCTCGGAAATTCTTGATCTGATAAATACCAACCTTACCGGCACCATCATTACAACTCAATCTCTACTGCGTCCTTTAATGAAACGTAGGGGAAGTATTATAAACATCTCATCTGTTCTAGGCTTACGAGGATCGGTTGGTTCTTCAGTTTATGCTGCCAGTAAAGCTGGAATTATAGGATTCACCCAAGCTCTGGCTTCAGAGGTGGGGCCCAAACAAGTTCGTTGTAATGTCATCGCACCAGGGATCATATCCACTGACATGACAGAAGAAATGCCTGAGAAGGCGAAACAGTTCTTCGTAGATAGAACTCCACTGGGTGCTATCGGCACCCCTGACGCAATTGCACACACTGCGCTTTTCCTGGCCACGAACCTATATATAAATGGAGCAACCGTTCCAGTAGATGGTGGCTACAGTTCCACGAAGTAACGGTGTCGTTACGGTATGCTAGTCAATGAGGATAGATCCATCGTCATCCACATCGACAACTAGTTCTCTCTGTCGTTTCGTGGTGCCGTTTATGGTAAGATCTTCATCTGCCGCTCGTTTTCCACTGCGCGGGCTCTTATTGTTGTTGCTTTCATCATGGTTGTGGTTTGTATCCATATCATGGTTGCCCTCGACTTCTTCGTCGCTTGATTCGGCCTCGCTGTCGTTTTGAATTGGAGGTTTAAGGGGAATCTCAAGATAATCCGGGGTAATATACGGACGTGCGTTATTATCTTGGACTATCCGGATTTCTAAATCTTGACGCAGCCGCTCGTTATCAGAGTCGTCAGACACTCTGATATATGAACCATGATCAATCGAGAGATCCGATAAAGTTCGGTCACAGTTGTCCTCAAAATCAATATCGTAAAGAAGTGACTTGGCAGTAATACTGACCTCTTCTCCGTACTTGAAGTGTGCCACAAGAATATCATCGATAAGTGTTCGCAGGGTCATCTTGGTGACATCGGTATGAAGTGTAGTTCTCGACACCGCACATGTGGCACATTTGGGGTTTGGTGGCTGTAAGGATTCGGTAGCTAGTATATTCTCTGGTCTGCGGGCCAAGAAAGCGTTGGCCAAAGGAGCTTTTGGGTCTTCAAGGACTTTCAGGCCTTGAATGACACACAGTCCAGATATGATCGCATTGGTAGTAGCGATTGCCGGAATGATATTGCCAGCAATCTGTTTGATCTCAAATAAGGATTTTTCAGGGATGCTGAAGTTTTTGGCCCGTAAGTTAGCTGCAGCAACAACGAAATCCAGAGTATCTTTATCGTCCTTGTCGAATTCAAGAACATCTTCAGTTAAAGACCGTTTTTTCAGTCGGTCAATGGCATCTTTGAGGACCAGATAATTTTCGACTTCGTTCCATTTCTGCTGGTCCTTACTGAGAACATCATGAACATTGTAGGAGTCTGCTTGCTGTAAGATGTGTTCTAAGTCTAGAGGACTAGGAGGATCTCGAAACTTCCAGGCATCTTTAGCCTCTCGCAGCCGTTCGATGTCTTTAATATAAACTTTTTCTATGAGATCGCGTATAAAATGCTCGGTGTGCATTGATGCACGAAGATCGGCCAGTTCATTGGTTTCTTTATGTAAGGCAGCGAGTTCTTCTGGATCTTCGTCGGCAGCTGCGGAGGCCTCGGGGTCATGGTCTTGCTCTCCAAACAGTTGGTTGAATAGAAAGCTTTTGGCCCATACGACACAGTGAACGGGCTGACTAGGAGTGCTACGAATTGTGCAGACCGGGTAAGTGGTTTGAACTGGTTTAGGAGTACAATCATAGCATTCTGTCTTGCCTGGAAGAATCACCTGGACCTGTCCATTAAATCCAGCAGTTCCTGACTCGATTAACGGGACATTGACCTCTAAACACATGCGATTGACGTAGCGCCGAGCCTCGACATTGTCCAGGGCATTGAAGATCAGATCAAACGATTGGAACCATTCGACTGAAAACCGAGGATCAGTGATGATATTAGCATGGTACGCAACAAGATCCACGTCTGGATTAAATTTAGAAACAGCCTCTTTAGCAACCAGTGCCTTGGGCTGTTTAATGTGTTCTTTCCTAAATAAGAATTGTCGGTTGAGATTAGACAAGTCGATTGTATCGAGATCGACTACCGAGATGTGACCAAATCCAGAAAGTACCAGATTCTTTAATAATTCACATCCAATTCCACCTGCTCCAACTACTAGTATTTTTGCATTTTCTGCTTTTACCATGGTATTTTTTTTTTAAGCTGTCTCTGTGAAAGTAAGAGGGCTTGTTTTGCGGTGTACTTTTGGGAGAAAAAGAAAACTCCCGGGGTCCAACCAATCTTTAGGTGGATTTTTTCGATATAATAAATTTGGGTTTCTCCGAGAATAATGCTTTAATGAGCAAAGTCGTGGAATCAGCCCGATTTATAGCTGAAAAGGCTCAGAATGTTTCTATAAACTATTCTGAGCTGCCAAATGTGGCCAGTGCAGTTTTTAATCGTATGCAAGAGGTCCAATACTCTACAAGCACCTGGAATCAGCATCAACTGAATCCGTCCCTAAAATCTAAATCGACCCTGGACTGGATCTTTTTGGTCGACCTTTTAAATTTTAGTTTTTGGTCGGATATAGATACCTCTGATTCGTATAATAATCCGGATCGATTTGCTATAGCCTATGCTGGCGAGCGATGGACCGGATATTGGGCCTTGCCCGCGGCTATCAATCGCGCGATCGACGAGAAAGTACCCATCACCGATCCACAATGGTGGTCGAGTGCTGAATTCACCTTAGATCGTCTGGCGCATGTGTTTCGAAGTGCTTCCTCTGAATCGATTCCGTTACTAGAGGCTCGATACCAAGTCATGGTTGAAGCCAGCAAGGCCCTAGAACCGTACAATTATGATTTTAGTCAGCTAGTGAGTCTGGCAGGGAAATCTGCTTTAAAACTGATTGATCTGGTTGTTCAAACTATTCCTTCGTTTAGAGATGTATTTGATTTCCAGGGCCGACCAGTGTACATTCTGAAACGGGCTCAGATTCTAGTGGCAGATATATGGGCATGTTTTGATGGCTGTGGATATGGCGAGTTTTTTGATATTTCTGAGGTGACCATGTTTGCTGATTACCGAGTTCCTCAGATACTTCGAGACCTGGGGTTGCTGCAATACTCGTCGTCTCTTTCCGCTCATATAGCAGAAAGAAGACTTTTACCGTCTGGTGATCAACGCGAAATAGAGATTCGAGGATGTTCAATATGGGCTGTTGAGCTGTTGAAGAATGCTATCAACGAGCAATTCCAGTCACCAGGTAACACAATAAATGCGGTGTTGCTGGACTTCTATCTCTGGGACCTGGCTAAAGAAGTGCAGCTAACCAAGAGCATCCCAGTGACCTTACCCCATCGTACTCGTTCTATATATTATTAATTCAATCCAGTGCTATTTTTTTTTTTTGGTAGTTAATATTCGGTGTATATATTTGTATTTTACATATGTATTAATCCATTAGCTTATTCGAATCCTGAACTTCTCCATTTTATACTTTACTCCGACAGCTTGGCACCAACTTTATTTCTCGAACCACACCTTAAATAACTAAATAAACATAGGTAGAGGGGAAACTTCCTTTTCTCGTTTGGTTTTCTTACTATTATATTCATTCCTTTAGAATCCAGAGGTGGGGTAGGGATTTTTTATCTTTCTTTTTTTTTTTTTCTTTGTTCTTTTTTAGACGTATTATGGAACCTGGTAATCCAGCGTTATTGGCACCATCTCCAATTGTTCCTCGAAGTGTAATCAGACGTCCAACTCGGCGATCCAAAGTTCCTGTAAATCGGTCGGACTCCTTAGTTAGTTCGGTTGCCAGTTCTTCTCAAAGTACAGCATGTTCTTCTTTACAAGGAATTAGAGCTCTTCGAGATCATGTTGAAGATCTGAGCATCCCTCTTTCGCCTAATATGCTTGAAAGCGTATCGGATTCCACTGATCCTGGTCTGTTAAGCCCTAATGGGCGTCATGCCTCTATAATTGCATTTTATGACCCATTAAAGTCCTTACGTCATCTACCTTATACTCCTATATATCTGCCGCCGCAGAGCTTTGAAGCCCGTCATTCAAACGAGTCCGTGGACAAGATCTCGCGGGCCAAGATCACGGTGCGGCCCAGTTCCATGGCGGTGTTTACCGCCGGTGGTGAGGTTTGGGGTACATTTACTCTTAAAATCAAAGAGCCTAAGTATCTGTCGGGCTCACATAAACCTAATGACTTGACTCTAGGAGAAATCTCTGTGGAGTTGATTGGATTCGAGGAAGCCTATGTTAAAACCGTTCACCCGCACCCGGTTTCATTTACGTTTCTCCAGTCCCGGAAAGTGTACCAGCGCCCAACTACTACAGGGACAACCCACGCAGTAGATACAGTGACTTCGGCTGTATCCCATCCATACCCCCCGCCGGATGTACAAGGTTATCGTGAGCCGGTGGTCGGGAAACATGTGTTCCCCTTTTCATTTAAGCTGCCGGTCGATGCTCCCTCTAGTGGCACCTGTACTAACACCAAATGCCGTATCCGGTACGTGGTGAGTGCTAAAGCAGTGTTTCGAGACCGGGGCACCGAGAAAACCTTGAAGCACTCGAGCCAGGTAGAGGTGGTTGAGGCCTGGGATACAGACTCTCCGGAGTACAGTGACAATTTGACAGTGACTCGTGAAGGGCCGATTTCTACAGATTCAGAGTCGGGCAATGTTCGGATGGCATTTGAAGCGCGCACAGGGTTAGTTGCTAGTGGATCGGCGCTTTCTTGTGGGCTGCGGATCGAAAACTTCTCCACGGAAAAGATCTCACATGTAAAATGCGCGCTGATGATGCTTACAACCATCTTTGGCGATCGCAGGCCCAAACTAGAAACGGAAAAGCACCAATCTCGGCCTCCGATAGCCTACCTGAAAGAGACTCGTCAAATAGAAACCGATGTTCAGTTTGAGGATATTGCCAGTATAACTTCGTGGGACTGTCCCTGCTATCCTGGTGATACGCAATCGTTCTTTCCCTTAAGGCTGACGATACCGGCGCATATTCGTACTTTGCGGAATACAGCTTTGTTCTCGGTAGACATGTTTGTGCGGATCTATATTCCGGGGACGCCGATGGAGTTTGATGGGCCAATGATCCACGTAGCGCATCCCCAGTCCTTGGTGGACGAGACACCTATTGCGTCGTTTACTGATGAGGAGATACAAACGTTCTATACCGTACGGACAGTTCTAGATGGACTGACGTCATTGGATGATACTCCAGTTGAAGTGGAAGCGGTTGAGCCTGACTTCTACGTGGATGCTTGGCGAAGAGTAGCACTACTGGATCCGTCTCTCGATGAGGATGGGATCATCTAAGATTTTTTAAGAAATAGAGAAAAAGGTACATGTCATGTTATATATTACGTGAAAGGTGTCTGGCAGGATGAAGAGAGATAAAGGGTATTTAAAAAAAGAAAGAAAGCACAGACAAGAACAAAAGAGAACCATAATTACAGGTACTGATGCAGAAAGGAGTCACGATAGAGAGAATCCGATTTACCTTCGCGGGTTTCTAATATAGATTTCACAATTAATGGTGGGTTGTAGTTGAGTCTTGCAGCCCGGTGCCATCGGGCAAGTCTTGAGATGCCTGAGGCGGGGCCGTATTTGGCGGTCTGATCAAAAGTAAGAAGAATACGTTCGGCAGCAGATACCGGGTCTCCTGCGTATTTAGTAGATCTTTTAGCTTCGATCTGACTGACGTATTTGCAAAACTCAAGGCTGTTTGGATCGAGTTCAGCAGCCTTCGGCGAATCGGTACGTTTGGCGGTTTCCGGCGGAGGGTCGGCACGGATCGTTACTTTCTGAAGATGTGGTTTCACAAATGTGTCAGTACTTGTCGGCCTGGCCGATTTGGATACCTTAGAAATCCGGGATCGCCCATTACTGCTAATGAACTGCTTTAAAGTCGGCTGGCCAGGAGCCTTTTTGCGGGGACCCATGACGGCTTTTTTTGTCTTTTGGACTATGGGTTTGGTGTTTAACTATGTCTCAAAACGGTAAATTGATTTATTGTAAGATCAGCCAATCATTAGCTGTCGAACCGAACTCGCTGATGGGAGGATGGGAGGATGGGAGGAATCACTTCTCACTGTCACTTCTCACTGTCACTTCTTACTGTCACTCACTGTACTGTGATTTTAAGATTGGGATATATTTTTTAGTAGCGGTCGGTCGCTAGTTCCCAGCAATTTAGCAATTTAGCAATTTGTACTCTGTGGAATTTGTTCTTTGTGGAACTTGTACTTTCTAATACATATACAATAATATATCTTATATGCTACGGCCCGTGTATATTTTGTATGGAGCCGGCGGGCTATATGGAGTGTATTTTGTGGTGCATGCGATCACCGGGGCCTTGAAATGGAAATCTATCCTGGCCCGCGAAAAGGCGTTTCGGGCCCATGAGATTGAACCAGAAATGACTAAAGATGAGCGGATTCGGTGCGTCAAAGAACGGTATGCGTCTCTGTTGATTGCCGGTCGCTATGCGAATCCGTTCCGCGAGTACCGCGATAAAGGGTTTTTGGAGTTTATGGCATGGAATTTGTTTGTCGCTATACGAGGCCCGCTGCTGGGGTTCCAAACCGGCGTGCCGTTATTGGGTCCGGGAGACCTGGCTGCGTCGTTGCCGGTACATGATGTGGATGTGGCAGAGGTATCGAAACCGGCGGTTGGATCGGTCCGGGTGACATGGATGGGCCAAAGTTGCTGCCACGTTATGGTTGGTGGTCTTAGTGTGATGACTGATCCGGTGTTCAGTGAACACCTTGTCAACCGGCTGGGCCCCTGCCGGTTGCGGCCGGCTCCAGTCGATCCCGAACTGCTGCCATTGGACATCGTGCTGGTGTCGCACAACCACCCGGACCATCTCGATCTGGAATCGTGTCGGCGGATCGGGAACAGGCCGCTGTGGATTGTCCCGCACGGGGTGCGGAGCCTGCTCGGGCGCCAGGGCATTTATAACGTCGTGGAGATGGATTGGTGGCAGGAATTGGATGTGACGGAGTTTGCCCGCACGCCGGGCGCTGGGTCCAGCCAGTACAGAATCGTCTGCACGCCCACTATGCATTGGTCGGGCCGCAAGATGATCGACAAGAACTGGAGCTTGTGGTGTTCGTTCATGGTGGTTCAGGATGGCCGGTCGATGGTGTTTCATGCGGGAGATTCTGGCTACCAGCCGGGGATCTTCAAGGCCGTGAAAGAAGTGCTTGGTCCCTGTTCGGTGGCTCTCCTTCCTTGCGGAGCCTACAAGCCGCGATGGGTGCTGAAAGGCGAACACATGGATCCGGCCGAAGCTATCCAGGCGGCAGCTGATCTAGAGGCTGCCCATGTTGTTCCGGTACACTGGGGTACGTTTGTGGTATCTGACGAACACTACTTGGAGCCGCGAGAATTGGTGGTTGAAGCCGGCCGGAGACAACACATCGATACGGTTCCTCTTGAATTTGGACAAACGATCGAGTTTGCTAACTAATGCTAGCTAAGGCCAACCAAGACTAAACTGGCCTTCGAACTATAACGTCTTCTGACTATAACGTCTTCTGTTTATTATAACTTCTCTCTTATTGGCTTTTTTGGCCCGTCTAATAATCTCTCTCCAACTCAATGACTATGACTACCTCTGTAATAATATATTAATATCATTTAAGACTATAAAAAAGAATAATACAAAATTATAACTATGCTAAATATGTCAAATATGTCAAATATGTCAAACATGTTAATTACTATGTTTTCTGTAAGCCCTTCTTCATCAAATATTATATTCAGATAAGAAAAAGCCAACAAGCAACCTTCTAGCCCCCGAGAAAGGGTTGGCCCTAACCCTAAATAGCCTGTTGGACCAATGAATGCGCTCAGTTAGCTCTCTCGTAACAGCCCTGCTGCTGCTGATTTGGCTAGGCAGACTTGCTTCTCTTATCCATCCAGCCCAGCCCCCAACTGCGCTTAATATAGCAAACCTCCCAAACCGGACCACAACCAACCACTTGATTCTTACACACCCCACCGAAACCATTATTTATAAGATAACCAATCTGGAAACAACATTCTAAACACACAAACATATGCGACAAGATCAGAAATATACACAGCACCACTACGGTGGAGATATTAGCCGGGCCAAGAATCATGAGATGTGGGCCGGGGCCATCGAGCCAGGGATGGTGGATTCGAGCCAGGGGTTACACATGCGGTTTGAGAACGGGCGCGGATTCGATCTCGACGATGATCTGGAGTTCTGTCCCGGTCTGGTTACCGAGGAAGAGTACCGGTTAGCGACATCCGACGGATCGACGCCCTCGTCCACGCCACACACCTCGCCGTTACACCACGGCTTAGCGCCGGGTTATATGCCGGCCTACTTTGCAGGGCCTATGGCCAACCCGATGGCCAGCCCGATGGCCAGCCAGCCAGGTGGACTGGGACCAAGACCACGACCACATGGAGGGTTGCCGCATCAGTCCCCCTTGATCCAGACCTTGGGATCTGGAGGATGGTATGGACTGGACGGTGCAATGTATCCTCTTGCCAAAGGCCCCGGCGGCAGCGGCTTGGATCATGGCGCTATGCGGGCTGCCGGGGTTTCAAGGGTGCCTTGATACCAACCAAGATAATAAGACGATAATATTTTGTGACGACACTGAGATATAGGTAACGAGGATAAGTAATGGATTAAGTTTTGATACCAATAATCTTTAATGTAGTTTTGGGTGGTCATTTCAGCACTATAATTAGCACCAGGAGAATCAGAGCCAGCACCACTATAGTCAGAGTAGATCCGTTATCTTTGGCGGTCTTCATAAACCGGTCAAGACGCCGTCGAGCTGACGATAACCGTTCGGCAGACCGGTCGACCAGGGCCTCGACGTCTGTGAGGAGCTCGACGTGGTCGTCCAGTTCGGCTCCGATCTGCAACCCCATTTCCCGCTGACGAGCGATGGAGTTGGCCAGTCCATCCAATTGAATATCTTGATGAGCCATGATTTGGCGGTGCTGGAGCATAATTGCGTCTGCTCCTATATCGTTGCTGATATCATCATTATTCGTGTCAAGATCAAAATCAAGACGAGGTTCTGTCTCGTCGTGGTACTGCTCGGCCGGGGCGTAGTCCTCGAGTTTGGGTCGAAACCGCACGGTTTTGCGACTTAACGGTTCTCCTCCAGCCGCCTGCGGCCATTCTACATTCAGATCTTCCGGTCTTGAAGTACTACCGTACATATCGTCTAGCAGCTGCATATATACTGCCTGTAGATCCTGAACACTGGCGGAATCGCATCCTTCCAGATCCAGCACCGAGATGGCTTGACGAAGACTGTTTAGTGCGGTATGGACTTTTTTCAGCTCGGCTGCAGTTGGTTCTAAATTCAAGGCCCGCAGCCGTCGGATTTCAGAAATCTCCACTGCGGTCTGGTCCGCCAACAACGTGGTTTGTGCTATTGATTTCCCCATCTCTCGGTATCGTATAAGATAAATTAGGGAATAAATGGGAATGATTTAATTAGTATATAGTACGTTTAGCTTAGCACAGTCCACGAACTCTCTCTCTGCTTTGGGTTGGGATTTATCATCTATTTCTCTAATTATAGCCTAATTTTGGGACTTTTCCCAATCTATTTTTTATCTTTCTTATCATTTTTAATTGTTCCAGATTGTATCATACATATAGTTAGTTGTTTAGAAAACTTGGCTGGCAGGACATTATCTGACTTGATAATGTCGGTTGTAATGGACTACGTGGATGTACCAGAAGTGCTTACTTGCCCTATTTGCAGAGAAGCCCTGGTCGAACCGCGAGTCACTGTATGTGGGCATACGTTTTGTCGCATGTGTTTATTTGGTGCTTTAGAAAGATCTGCAGAACGCTGTCCTATCGATAGATCCCCTCTGTCAATTCAAGATATTCGTCCTGCTCCTTTGATTATTGCCACTATGTTGGCCGATCTCGATGTTTGGTGTCCTAATAAATCCAAAGGGTGTGGGTTTAACGGTCCCCGATCTTTAGTTCTTACTCACCTCGACTCCGACTGCCAATTCTTGCCTGTGGACTGTCCAGGATGTGGATCCACAGTTTCTCGCCATGAACTTTCTGGCATCGAGTTTGACAAAACCACTATTGAGTTTGCCAACTTCTCTGACCCCGATTTCGACCGCACGGCTCTAATTGCAGCCTGTCCGTTGCATCGAATTGTAAAGTGTTGTGCCTGTGACCAGAGTATGGCCGCAGTAGACCTTCCTGATCATCAGCAAGGATGCAACAAAATATCTGCCCAGTGTCCTCATTGCGACAAGATGATTCTAGCTTCTCAAATGGCTGGCCATATTGAAAGCTGTCCCCAGGCCGAGCTGCCGTGTCCTGGGGCCGAATTAGGATGCAAAGTCATCACTACCCGTGCCGACCTTGCGGTCCACGAGGAACAGTGCACATCTGCTCGACTAACTAGCGCTTTGCGGCTAAGAGACAACCGACTAGAAGCTCTAGAGTCCGAAAATAAAATCCTGCGAAAACACCTGGCCCGTACCGCCGCGGCGGCTCCACTTGGCCAGGCTCAGACATCCGACCCTGATATTTTTCATCTGTTCTCAGAACAAGAACATGCCCGGGCTGAGTTGGAGCTAATCTCGTCCAAAATGAGAGAGCTAGAATTACGGCTGAATGCATTACTGGCGGCTGAGTCTCGCAAGACTGCAGACGAAGTGACAGCTTTGCGAACAGCCATCAATGGAATTCGACACCAGATCCATTTCTTACTTCTCGAACGCAGATCTCTTGCAATGCAACACCACCATCAGAGCCAGCAGAGCCAAGAGCAGCAGCAGCAGCAACAACAACAGCAACAGAGTGGCTCATTTAGAAGACTCAGCGACAATCAACGGCAGGATGTCAAGTTATAATGAGGGGAGAGAGAGAGAGCCTGTGTGTATGTGTGTGGGTGTCAATGATGTACGACTTCATGGAACTGAATTTGGGAAAAACTACTGAGAATTAGGCAATATGTGCAGTTAGCTAGAAGCAACTGGATTTGGAACATGCTACTACAATAATAGTAAGCTATGATTGTAATCAGAATAGAAACAAATTAAACAAAACTAGAAAAAATATAAAAATTAGAAAAAACAATAAACCTGTATTATAATATTGTAATTAACACAAATAATTAATAACTATTTATTTTTATGATATTTTTTATGGTCCCTTGAAAGATTGCATATCAGACCCAGCAGAAGCAGCAGAAGCAGCAGAAGCAGCAGACCCAGCAGACCCATAAATCCCAATCCCAAACCTTGTTTGTCAGTTGTCATATCGCTCTCGCTCTCCTTTTTCTCAAACCTCCCAACCTCTTGTTTGTTTCTTCTTCATACACAAACATAAACAGTGTTACATACCACCTTGGGCCCAGATTAGCGGCATGGCGCCCAGTACTGATCCGCGCGTCCAAGATGTGCTCCGAAAGATAGACAGAGAAAAGTCCTTGATTCAGGGCGCCCAGGCTATGCGCCGGTCCACCAACAACCCCCAAGTGCAGGAACGCTGTGATTCCACCATCCGGGAATCCCAGCGCAACATCGACTACCTCCAGGCCCGTCTGTCAGACCTCAACCTGCGCTCAGGCAACGTCTCCGCTGCAGACGCCGCCCGGGCAGCCGCTGCCTCCACCGCTGCCGCCGCCGCTCTGCCATCCAGCTCGGCTGTCCCGCCACAATACATCTATCGAACCCTGGACCCCCAGGCCGACGTCCACGCAGCCAACCCTTTGCCGTCTTCCCAAGCCCCGGCCAAACGCTCTGCCAGAGACCTTCCTCCGGTCCCGCCAGGAGGAGCAACAACAGCAGCAACAACAGCAACAAACCTGGGAGCCGCTTATGAGCCGGCTGGCGGCTCGTCTGGCCCCCAGCGGCCGCGGTACACCCGCCTGGATCTGATCCGCTATGACGATATCCACATCGGCCCCCGGATCCAGTACATGCTCCAGCAGCTGGAATTCAAACTCTCTGTAGAACGCCAATACCTGGAAGGCGTCGAAAAGATGTCCAAGCTGTACCAGTTCGAAGGCGATCGCAAGTCCGCTCGGGACGCCGAGCAGAAACGTACCGAGTCCTCTCAGAAAGTCATCTTGCTGCGCCAGGCCCTTAAACGCTACTCGGACATGTATCTAGGCTTCGACGAAGTCGACACTGCCGACGACGATTCGATCAATGTCCCCAACCTTCGCCGGCCTCTCTCGGGACTGATACGGGTTTCCAACATCGCGATCCGCAACGCCGCCCACGCCACCACCAGCAGCGGCTGTGAGACTGTGGTAACCATCAAAGTCGAAGATCAAACTCTTGCTCGATCCAAGCCTTCTCGTCAGGACCGCTGGCCAGACTCCTTTGAGTTGGCCGTCTCTAATGCCAACGAACTCGAAATAGCCTTCTATGACAACTCCGGTGATCGATCTGTACCGATTGGTCTGGTCTGGCTTCGCATCTCCGATATCGCCGAAGACCTGCGTCGTAAACGTATCGAATCTGAGATCGCCGCCTCCGGCTGGGTATCGGCTGATAAGACCCAGCCGGCAGGCAGCCACTTTACTCAATCGTCCTCAGCTGCTGCTTCTTCCTCTTCGTCCTCCTCTGCTTTGCAATTCGACGAATGGGGGATGCCAATCACTTCTCCTAAAGCTAACCCCGTCTCTTCATCTCCAAGAACCAATACCAACAAAACCACCGCTTCGTCTACCCCCAAACCTATTGTCGTCGACGACTGGTTTTCGCTAGAGCCAGCTGGACAAGTCCATCTTACTATTGATTTCATCAAAACTTCTTCAGGCAAGAAGCGTCCAGAAACTAACAAAGGCCTGGGTCGTCAAGATGCTATCCGACAGCGCAAGGAAGATGTTCATGAGATGTACGGTCATAAATTCGTTCTTCATCAGTTCTACAATATTATGCGATGTGCTTATTGTGGAGACTTTTTGAAATCTTCTAGCGGTATGCAGTGTATTGAGTGCCACTTTCTTTGTCATCAGAAATGTTACCCTAAAGTCGTCACCAAATGTATTTCTCGTTCGAGCTCCAGTGGGCCTGAAGAAAAACTCAAACACAACATTCCTCACAAGTTCGACCCAGTCACAAATATATCGGCTAACTGGTGTTGCCATTGTGGCTATATTCTTCCGTTGGGCAAGAAGAATAGTCGGAAATGTTCCGAATGTGGTATCATGTGTCATGCTCAGTGTCAGCATTTGGTTCCCGATTTCTGCGGTATGTCAATGGAACAAGCCAATAAGATTCTTACTGAAATTCGCAGTGCCAAGTCTCGTCAAGCAGCTAAAGCAGCTTCTTTGCCTCTCCAAGGCCAACATTCTTCTTCTTCTTCTGCGGGCGCCGTTTCTAAACCTCCCCGACGAAGCGCTGTCACTCGCAAACTAGTGGGAAGTATAAGCTCATTGGATAAAGATTTACCAACCACACCTCCGAAATCTGAAAGTTATCAATTAGAGTTAGATATTTCTCCACCTCTGGCTCCTGATTTATTCGATCAACCACAAATACCTCCAAGTCACCAAGAGCCTTCTAATCTTACTCAACCTAAAAGTTCGGCTGGACATAACCGAGTTACTAGTAGCGACTCTGTCGAACAGTCTCAAGAAAGAGAAAAAAGCCCGAGCCATCCCGGTCAGGCTTATCAGGTTGACGAGCAGTACGAACCCAACGACTATACTTATGAAATAGCCGCTGTTAGTACTCGCGAAGACGACCAGAATGAAGTAGATCTGACAGATACATCATTATCTCACACTACCACTTCCGAAACAGATTCGATTGTTCCATCGTTGCCGGCAAGTAGCACCGATCACAACCGCAAATACGACTACGAAGAACCTCATTTACCTAATATTATTCCTCCTGCCATTTCTTCAGCTGCTGCAGCTGCCGCTATGGCTAGCATGTCACCAAAGTCGCCTGCTTCAGATACTACAATTACTGCATCGGCACCGGCACCGGCACCGGTAGCAGCACCGGCACCTGCAACTAATGCTAGCGACAACCAGGTCGCTGCTCAAGCAGCTTCGTCAGCTCTAGGGGTCAAGAAATCTGAGTCTTCTTCTACTGTGAAAATGCCGAGAAAACGCATTGGCTTGGAGGATTTTAATTTCTTGGCTGTGTTAGGGAAAGGAAATTTCGGAAAAGTCATGCTGGCTGAGTCGAAAGCCTCGCAGAAACTCTACGCTATCAAAGTTTTAAAGAAAGAATTTATTCTAGAGAACGACGAAGTCGAAAGTACCAGATCTGAAAAGCGGGTATTTATGATTGCCAATAAGGAGCGTCATCCGTTCTTGTTGAACCTTAGTGCTTGTTTTCAAACTGAAACCCGCTTGTATTTTGTCATGGAATATATTCATGGCGGAGATTTAATGCTTCATATTCAAAACCAACAATTCTCACCACGCCGTGCCCAGTTCTATGCAGTTGAAGTGTTACTTGCTCTAAAATATTTCCACGAAAATGGAGTGATTTACCGTGATCTGAAACTAGATAACATTTTATTAGGGCTTGACGGACATATCAAAATCGGTGATTATGGGTTGTGTAAGGAGAACATGTGGCATGATGTTACCACTGGAACGTTTTGCGGTACGCCGGAGTTCATGGCACCAGAAATTCTCTTGGACCAGAACTACACCCGTGCTGTTGATTGGTGGGCATTTGGAGTTCTAATATATCAGATGCTACTCGGACAGAGTCCATTCCGTGGAGATGACGAAGACGAAATCTTTCATGCGATTATCTCTGACGAGCCGCTTTATCCTGTTCACATGCCGCCCGGATCAGTTTCAGTACTGCAAGGCTTATTAACTCGTGAACCAACGAAGAGATTAGGAGGGGGTCCGAGAGATGCTTTAGAAGTGATGGAGCATCCTTATTTTAGAAACATCAATTTTGACGACTTTTTACATAAGCGGGTTGAGCCGCCGTTTGTTCCCCAGATATCATCATTAACCGATACTCGGAATTTCGACCAAGAGTTCACTAGGGAGGTTCCTAGATTAACTCCGGTTGAATCGGAGCTAACTAAGAGCATGCAAGAACAATTCCGTGGGTTTTCTTATATGATGGATGAAGAAACTTGAGTGGAGGTACATTTCATATTAGCTTAAAGAGACCGAAATGTTCCAAGATGGAGGAGAAGAAGAAGAAGAGGAAGAAGAAGGAGATGATGATGATCAAATATTAAAGCTTTATGTGTGTATTCAACACGTAGTATTGATTGATTGATACATTAACGTAACTATACAAGAAGAGTCATAGGTCTAGTAGACGAGGACATATTAGTAAGAGCGACCAAACAGACACCACTTCTCAGCTAGTTTACCACAGGCGGGGCATTTGGTTTCACCTTTGATGAGACCTTCAGGCTGATCGTAGGGAATACAAAGACTTTTAGCACCCATGCTAGGAGCCCGATCGTCTTCAGGCTCGCCGGTCTCAGAGACGGCTTGCCTAGCGGAGCGATCCTTGATATCATCTTCGCATTCGGTGACACCACACCACGGCATCAAAATCACATTTTTCTTGTTAAGGGCTGGGACGAAATTTTCCCATTCTGTGACTTTCACAATGTGAGAGTCAAAGGACTCCTTTGCTTTGGCGAACAAAGCTTTTTGAATATCATTAAGAATTTCCGAGACCTTTTCCACAAGATCAGATAGAGGCACGGTGGACTTTTCCCCGGTGTCTCTGCGGACAGCCGTGACTACCTTGTTCTCCATGTCCTTAGGGCCATACTCCAACCGAAGGGGAATGCCATGGAGTTCAGCATCGGCGAATTTCCAGCCTGGAGAGTAGTTGCGAAGATCAGCAAAGGCAGTGCGGACCTTGGAGTCATCAGCATCATTGAGATCCTGGGCAATAGCATTTGCGCCAGAGTTAATAGCATCTTTGACTTCCTGAGAGGTTTTTGCGGTAAGGCCGCAAGGAATGACC
The DNA here is from genome assembly GCA_030574555.1 of Tortispora phaffii. Lineage (NCBI taxonomy): Eukaryota > Fungi > Ascomycota > Trigonopsidomycetes > Trigonopsidales > Trigonopsidaceae > Tortispora > Tortispora phaffii. The sequence goes on along the minus strand of JAJMFE010000004.1, from coordinate 283,806 downwards.
ACGATCTGAGTGTGAGCGATGCGAGGAGGAAGCACCAGACCTTTGTCATCAGAATGGATCATGACCATGACGCCGATGACCCGAGTGGACAGACCCCAGGAGTTCTGCCAGACATGGAGTTTGGGTTTATCAGTGGCATCGACAGGCGCGTCTGGATCCTCGACAGTAATATTGAACATCTTGGAGAAATTCTGACCCAGAGAGTGAGAAGTCGCACCTTGAATACCGCGACCAGTAGCGGGAATATAGCCTTCGCAAGTGGTGGTATACAAGCCGCCGGCGAAACGCTCCTTTTCGGTTTTGACGCCCTTGATGACCGGGACGGCCAGAAGCTCTTGATAGACACCGGCGTAAAGATCGAGGATCTGAGAAACCTCTTTATCGGCCTCTTCCTGGGTAAGATGGGCGGTGTGGCCCTCCTGCCACAGAAACTCTCTGGTGCGCAAGAACGGCTGAGGGTTTTTGAACTCCCAGCGGACGACCGAGTTCCACTGGTTGAGTTTTAATGGAAGATCACGATGGGAACGGATCCACTTGGCATAATAGGGGTACATCACAGTTTCGGAGGTGGGCCGGATGGCGATCGGCTCGTCCAGATCACTGGAGCCGGCCTTGGTGACCCAAGCGACTTCGGGAGCAAACCCTTCTACATGATCCTTCTCCCGCTCCAAAACTCGAGATGAGACAAACATGGGGAAATAGGCGTTTCGGACGCCCATTTTCTTGATGCGGGCATCGAACCAGGCCTGGATAGTCTCCCAGACAAAATAGGAGTTGGGACGCATGATGTAGCAGCCAGACACATCGTAGTAATCGAGCAATTCGGCCTTGGTGACAATTTGTTGATACCACGACGGGAAATCCTGATCCTTAGAGGCAGTGATTCCAATCAAAGCTTTACTAGCATCTTGCTGTTGTTTCGGTTTCGGTTTCGGTTTCGAATTCGAGTTCGATTTTGGTTTTGGTTTCTGGGCAGAAGAAGCAGGTTGATTTGACGGTTTAGCCGTAGCAGAGAGTGAGAGGTCGACCATAGCAGCAGCAGCAGCAGCTGGGGACATATCGATCACAAACAGAAGAGATCTATTAATGTCCTTAATAAAAATAAAAAAAAAGGAACAGTGGCAGTAGAATGGACCTGGCGCCAAAGCACTATAGGCAAATAAAAGCGGTCGGTTTGGCTGCTAATGTGGAAAAATGGGGGGGGAAGAGAGGGAAAGGGAAGAAGAGTGAAATTATCCGATCTAGCAGGAAGCCAAGCGCGCGACACTGCTGGGTTAGTTGGGTTGGTTGGGTGGGTGGGTGTGTGAGTTTTGTGCACAGTAATGTCACGTGATAAAGTGACTGCCAAAATGATATTGGCTAGCCCCGCCGACCCCGAGTCTCAGGTTTGGGAGTATGTCATAAAGAGAGAGAGAGAGAGAGAGAGAGAAATAGTAGAAATAAAGATTGAGCCAAAAGAAAAGGTAGTATTTCTCGAGAAGTAAGAAATATGTTTGACAAAGAAACTAAATAGGGTATTGAAATTGTCACATTTTTTGAACCGGCTAGAATTTAGTATTCTATTTAATCATGCCAAAGTAGTTTAGTCAAATTCCTCGCCGGGCTGTATAAAAGTAAGGCCATCATCCATCATCCTCATTCTGGGTACAAACTGAGTCAACATCTATATAGCATGTCATGACACTTGTATAAACCCCAATGGATTAACTTTCTTTTTAATAAAAAAGGAAAGACGATAGAAAAGAGTTATTAATTTGAATAATTATTAAGAATATAAATAATAACTCAATTGAATCTCCTTTTTTCTTTTAGTAAGTGTCCACAAACTAACGCGGTAAGATTTTAGATTAATTAATCAATTTATTATTATTATTATCATCATCATCATCATCCATTTGGGAGGAATCTTCGAGCCCTACCTACTTATATAACCTTCTTTTTACTGCACCCACCCTTTTTCACTATATAATCAAACCCAGTAAAACATGTCCCTTTTTGCGTCTAGCAGGTCGGACACGCTCTTTTTGGGCGGAGAGAAGATCTCGGGCGACGAGATCCGAGACCAAAACGTCTTGGCCGCCCAAAGTGTGGCCAATGTCGTCAAATCCAGTTTGGGCCCCGTAGGTCTCGACAAGATGCTGGTGGACGATATTGGCGATGTCACCGTCACCAACGACGGCGCCACCATTTTGTCTTTACTGGATATCGAGCATCCCGCCGCCAAGGTGCTGGTCGAATTGGCCCAGCAACAGGATCGCGAAGTTGGCGACGGCACCACGTCGGTGGTGATTGTGGCTGCCGAGCTGCTTCGCCGCGCCGTGGTTTTGGCCAAAAACAAGATCCATCCGACCACCGTCATTACCGGCTACCGGCTGGCGTTGCGGGAAGCCACGCGGTTTGTTCAAGAAGTGCTGAGCACCCACGTCGACACGTTGCCGCGCGAGACCTTGTTGGCCATTGCCCGCACGTCGATGTCGTCTAAGATCGTGGGACTGGACGCCGACTTCTTTGCCAATGCCGCGGTCGACGCCGTGCAGGCGGTCAAGACAGTCACTCCCCGTGGAGAGGTCAAGTACCCCATCAAGGCGATCAATGTCCTCAAGGCCCATGGCCAGTCGATGCAAGAATCGGTCCTGGTCCCCGGCTACGCCATCAACTGCACGGTGGCTTCGCAGGCCATGCTCACGCGCATCAGCAATGCCAAAATCGCCGTGCTCGATCTCAACCTCCAGCGCGCCCGCATGGCTCTCGGCGTCCATATCACCATCGACGACCCGGACCAGCTGGAAAAAATCCGCCAGCGCGAAATCGACATCGTCTTGGAACGCGTCCACAAAATCATTGCCGCCGGCGCCAATGTCGTTCTTACCACTAAGGGCATCGACGATCTGTGTCTAAAAGCCTTTGTGGAGGCCGGCGTCATGGCGGTTCGCCGGTGCAAGCGCGAGGATTTGCGGCGCATAGCCCGCGTAACCGGCGCAACTATGGTCTCGACGCTATCTAACCTCGAAGGCGACGAGGTCTTTGAGTCCAGCATGCTGGGCTCGGCAGACGAAGTTGTCCAGGAACGGTTTGGAGACGACGAGTGCATCTTGATCCGCGGCACCAAGGCCCATTCCTCGATGTCGCTCGTGCTCCGGGGGCCCAACGATCTGCAGCTGGACGAAATGGAACGCAGCTTAAACGACACCTTTTCGGTGGTCAAGCGCACTTTGGAAAGCGGGTCGGTGGTCCCTGGCGGGGGTGCGGTCGAAACTGCCCTGGCGGTGTTTCTGGAGAATTTCGCTACCACCACTGCTTCCCGAGAACAGATGGCCATTGCGGAGTTTGCTGCTTCGTTGATGATCATCCCCAAGACCTTGGCCGTCAATGCTGCGCGAGACAGCTCCGACCTGACATCCAAGCTTCGAGCCTACCATGCTGCGTCCCAGACCGCCCCAGTTACCGATGCCAAAAAGCGAGCATACAAGAACTGCGGTCTCGATCTCCACAACGGCAAGATTGCTGACTGCGCCAAAGCCGGAGTACTTGAACCCACCATGTCTAAGATAAAGTCTCTGAAATCAGCACTAGAGGCCTGTGTGGCTATCCTTCGTATCGATACCATGATCAAAGTCGACCCAGAACCACAAAAAGAGGATCCTCATGATCATTAACCACAAAAAGACAAGTTGCCAAGAGTGCCGGGGGGATGGTAGTACCTCAATCAGTGACTTCAAATATTCAGACGGAGCTTTCTCTCAAAGGGAGCTTATCCACAGAGGGAGCTTTTTTTTTTTTTCTTTTAATTCTACCCCTCTATTCTTACACCACTTATGATGAAATACGAAGCTTTCTACATGAACAAATTAATACTAGGAAAAAAAAAAATGGAATCAACTATTGCTCTCTTTTAATTATTCACTCACCTCAGTCCTCCCAACCTAGGAAGTCTGGGATTTGTTTCTCGAGACCTCAGAACCGAAATCTTAGTTCAACTTTCTCCCAGCATAAAGACACTCTCGACTTCGACCCACCACCACCAAATGGCAGTAGCATCTATCGTAGGGGGCCTGGCAGTATTAACTGTAGCTGGATATATGCTCTTTTCCGGAGACGGAGAGCAGTTCAATGTAGGCGAGTTTCTGCTCCAGACGTCTCCGTATATGTGGGCATGTTTAGGCATAGCGTGCTGTATAGGCTTATCGGTGGCCGGCGCGGCGTGGGGGATTTTCCTCACAGGCACCTCTATTGTCGGAGGAGGCGTCAAGGCGCCGCGGATCCGGACGAAAAACCTGATTTCTATTATTTTCTGCGAGGTGGTGGCCATCTACGGAGTCATCATGTCCATTGTCTTTTCCTCCAAACTGTCCTTGGTTTCGGGTGATCTGTACACGGCCGAAAACTACTACACGGGATACGCCTTATTTTGGGCCGGGCTTACTGTGGGGCTTTGTAATCTTATTTGTGGAGTCGCTGTGGGAATCACGGGGTCGACAGCAGCGGTAGCCGACGCTGCTAATCCGTCGTTGTTTGTGAAGATTTTGGTGATCGAGATCTTCGGATCTGTACTTGGCCTGTTTGGTCTAATTGTAGGGTTGCTTATGGCTGGAAAGGCATCTGACTTTAAATAGTTTTTATACGCATGATGATTTAATGTACATTTCGTAGTGAACGTTATCCGAGGGTCGACGACCGTCGTAGAGAGAGAGAGAGAGTGTGTGTGTGAGAGAGAGAGAAAGAGAAAGAAAGGCAAAATAGATGACTGGCTGAGGCACGCTATGCAAACTCTCCGTTGTCCAGCAACGAGTACTGCTTGATCAGCGTACACTCCCCTCCATTATCGAGATCAATGCTATATTGCAAGAAGTAACCTTCTTGATTAACGACCATGATCTCAGGCAAAGTAGGACTCATAGCAACCACAGACTTAATCCCCCCCGAAGGCAGTTTCACATAAGCAAAGTCCCGTTCAGGTTCCCAGATCTCAGTCATCATTGAAGGCAGATAGCTCCCAAACGCACCGGCCATCGACCGGCCAATGGTTTGGCTCGACCGCCGCAGCATACTGGCAACCGAGCCGTTGCGTTTGCGAATATCTGCTAATGTTTCTGTTGCCGAATGCGGAGAAGAATCCGAACCAATACTGGAAGAATCGGCACCAGTCGACGATGACGGCCGCCGTCGTCGCGTGGGAGATATAACTAGTCTCGACGCGGACTCTCGGTCATCGTCGCTGCCGTCACCGGCCGTGGCACTAGCAGTGGAGGAGACAGCTCGAGGCGGGTTGGAGCCGCCAAGAGCCCGGACGCGATCGTCGGGCCCAAGGAGACGAAACACATGGATGGTATCGCTGGACGACGAGACACACAGTAGACTGGAGGTGGAATTAAAGGACATGCAGTAGATATGAGTAGGATAGGTTCCTCTACGGAACTGGTGGAGTTTCTGTCCACCAGGAACAGAAAAGACTCGTATAATGGTTCCTTTCTCTGAGGCCGTGGCTAGTAAAGTGCCGTCGCCGTTTAGAGCCACCAGAGCCAACGGGGACTTGTGAGCCTCTATAACATTTATCGGCTGCATCGAACTGGCATCAAACAAAACCACGTCTCCATTGGCACCAGCAATCGACGAAGCCGGCTGGCCATCTTTGGCGAACGGCGACCCCGCCGAAGGAACCGCTGCCGGGTAAGCCATGTAGCAGTTTTCCGAGGAGCTGGACAGGGCGCAGATGGCGGTTGGGTTGGGCGAGGTCTCGATGGTATGGAGCAGTTTCATGTTGGAGATGTCGTAGATGTAGATCTGCTCCTCCAGCACCACCACCAGACGGCGGCGGTTCAAGCGAACCGCAACTATGGCAGTCGGGAACGTGAGTTCGCAGATCACGGAATTGCGCTTGGTATTGACAATATGCAGGCGGCGTGGCGACGCCTGGTGATGGTCGCCCATGCCGACCATGGCCACCAGAGATGTGCAGAACAGCATCTCCACGATTGCCATTCCATGGTCGTTCTGGGCGTAGCACCGCCCAAACGGCTCACAGGTATAGATCTTGTAGCCGTGGCGAGTGCCTACCGACACGCAAGTGTGGTCCTGATTGAAATTAACAAAATTTAACGTATCCTCCATTGAATTCTGGACGGTGTGTGTTAGGGATCGGAGGCAATTGGGTTTGGTACACTCTAGAATATGGGCAAGGTTTCTTGGTAAAGTGTGACGAGGTTAATTTTGTCCGAAGAGAGAAAGTGGGAAATAGATTGGGTTTGTGTGAGTGTGAGTGGGAGAGAGTGTGTGTGAGAGAGAGAGAGAGAGAGAGAGAAAGAGAGAGGGATTTTACTCCCAATTTCAGATTTCACGATTTCTTAATTTCTTAATTCTTGATTCTCGATTCTCGGTACTTAGAGTGAACAATTAAACACAAAAATCAGAGAATCCGAAACAACAGCAACAACAGCAGCAACAACAAAAAATAATGGCAGTAGAGGCAATTATAGAAACCAACTCGAAATCTATTCAATCCAAGTATTCCGCTGCTGCGTTAGGCTACCCCTATCATTCAAATGCTGCCGAGTTCTTTCTCCCGTTTATATCAAAACCAATTCGACGATCCCCCATTATAAATCGCGGATTTTGGCTTCGAATGCATGCTGTTGATCTTGCTATTGACTCAGCATTAAGTCAATCTGTTTCTGGTCTGAAAATCGTAGTCAATCTTGGTGCTGGCTACGACCCCTTGGCTTTGCTTCGTCATGAGCCTAATGTGGTATATGTTGATCTCGATTTCCCTCAATTGATCCAGAAAAAAATACTTCGAATAAAATCTAATGAACAACTCTCTAAATCCATTGGATCGGTTGTTGAAGATCTTCCTTTCCATTCTGATCGGTACTGGGCTATCGGCTGTGATCTCTGCGATTCTACTAGTGTTTCTGCTGCGTTGGCTCGATTCCCATCTGACTCTCTGTTTGTTTTTGTAGCTGAAGTCTCCGTGGTTTATATGCCAGTATTGGATGCTGATCGGCTAATTCAGTTTACCGCAAGCTTTCCTAATGCCGTCTATATTGCCTTGGAACAATTACCTTTCTCCAACGACCCTTTTACTGATACCATGAAACAACATTTCCAAGCCCAGAGTGCCGATCTTTATAGTCCTTACGTGTACGATACGTCTGATGCTGTATTAGCTCGTTACCAATCGGCTGGTTATAAATACTCTACTTTAATGAACTTACAACACCTGTGGTTATCGCTCGATCCTTCTTTGCGGTCCTCTCTAGACTCAATTGAACCATTCGATGAATGGGAAGAGTTCTATTTGTTTTGTCAACACTACTATATAGTTCTGGCTTCTAATCAAGAGATACAATGGCATTTCTCCGTGCCCCTTTCCATCCCTTCATATCAGTACCCTGTTGCAACTATATCTTCTACCTTAGTAACCTCGCTTGATCAGTATTCTCGCGTCAGATTTGGTAATCTTTCGCCTTATGGTGAAAATATGGCGGTTTACTTTCTAGGAATGAATCAAAACGATGGCCGTACTAACGATATTATTCGCATCTCTTTAGACGATTACTCATTGAGCTTGAAAGATGCCAGTTCTTCTTCTCTTCTTCCTCGCGTTGCATTCACAGTCATACCTGTTTCTTCTAATAAATTGCTTTTTCTCGGTGGAAGAGCCAACCCTCATCGTCCCTCTTCTGATTGTCTATTGGTTTTCATCGATGCCAGCCATGTAGCGACTACTCCTCTGGCATCACTACCTCATGGTTGCTTTAGACATCCTAGCTGTTCAGTAGGTAGTGGAATCTTAATTTTTGGTGGCCGTGGATCTTTACACCTCGCTGTATATTTGCCTTCCCTTACTAGTTCTTGGACTTCAATACCCATTTCTGGATCTGATCTCTCAGAAGTATATACTTCACCCCCGCAGTCGCCAATTCTTACCAGCTTCGAATCGTCTTTGCACGGATTTCTTGGAGGAGGATTCAGCCCAATTGGGCAACCTATAACCAAACTCTACAAATGGAAGTTATCTAAAGACAATGAATCACACAATTTGGTTCTGCAAGAGATCCAACCTCCACCAAACTCCGACTCTCACTACTATCTTGATAGGATAGGCTACGAATGCCTACAATTATCCCACAATAAACTTTTAATTGTTGGAGGCGTTTCTGGGGGTCTTCAATACCCTAAGTCCCATATCATTCGAGAGAATGAAGCCGCTGTCCTCCTAACTATTACTGATGCCCAAGTCTCCCAGGTAGAAACCATAGCTATTCCAGGATTACTGGTAGGCACTCGCATTATGAAACAAAACAACAATTCTATTTTAGTATTTGGAGGAGGTGCCAATTGTTTTTCTTTTGGACCATCTTGGAGTTCTGCTTATACTGTCAATCTTCCTGAATAAGCCAACCAAGCCTGCAAGCTCAGAGGGCCGCCCAGGCACACACGTGCACACAGCATCTCCATTTCTAAGTTTTCCAAATAAAGTAATCTACGCTTACACACTCATTCACATTTTAGGCCAATGACACAACGGCAGACATTACTTTTAATGTTTATCCAAAATTTTTGATTATTATTTTTTTTTTTAATTATTACTATAACTGGTGAAATTGAAAGAATATGGCAAACGAATCGGACTCAAAGGCGGAGGTCCCCGACCAGTCCAATTCTTCTCACCAGCCTTCTTCTCATAGCAATTACTCAGAAAGAGTAACTGGAACTTATTTATCTAATTTTGATTCTCAACGCCGTTCTACTAGTTTGCAAGAACAGCGAGATCGACACCGTAGGCGTCGTATGCGAAAACTGTTTTCTGGCGACACCGCCAACTACCACCATACCAACTCGAGTTCTGCATTTGTCGGGGTAGAAGAAGCGGCAATTGCTGACTCTCTTAGTGATGGATTTGCCAGCGACAATGAAGATGACACCCCTCTGGATTCCGATCATGGTATGATCCCTCCTGCAAGACCTGATCGACATCGTTCGGGGTCATGTACATCTGCAGTCGCATCAAAGCCACCAGGCTCCGACCAGCAGCAACGTCAGGAAAACAATCCTACTACCGCTAAAAAGAAAACGCATGAAAATATGCCTCATCTTCTTCTTCCTCCCCCGCAAACCCACACCCAGAAAGAGTCCTCGTTTGGGTCTGTAGAGTTTGACGGAAACGTTGCGAATAATACTCGGGGAGACAGGGACAACACCAAAAATATTAAGAATAACACCCCTGGCGACCGTCAGAAGCGCAAGTACTCTACCTACTCTTTCAGTTCCGATACTGCATCTAATCACTCTTCGGTAGAGAAGACTAATCTGGGTTGGGAGCCTGGTATAGATATTCGGTATACTGAGGTGGATCTTGAAGACTATTCAGAGGTCTGTATTATAGACTACTCTGATGATAAAACTGCTATTCAGACTAAAATCACCGAAGGAACTCTCAAGTCGTACCTCAATTCGAGACCGGGATGGAGTTCTGTAAGATGGATCAATGTCAATGGTCTGTCATGGGACACTCTACGTCTCATAGCCGAGTACTATGAACTCCATCCATTGGCAGTAGAGGATATGGTTGATACTACTCAACGAACAAAAGTAGACTATTATACTCGGCATCTCTTCTGCTGCTTACCTCTACATAGACTAATTGGGATTTCCGAGGATATAAGCAAGATCAAGAAGACAAATTCTTTCTGGAATATTTTCCAGCCCAAAAAACGAAAAGATTGGGATTCTCATAAGGTAATCGAAGAGTTCCTCAATAGACATGGTCTCAAATCATTACTAAAATGGAACATCCCCTCTGCAAAAAGCTCTTCGTACGGCTCCAGTCGCCGTTCCCTAGAAACTTACGATTCAATCGTTGTCGTGGAACGGGTTTCATTGTTTCTTACTCGGGACAATACGGTGATATCATTTTTTGAGCATTCCGCCAATGAAGTTCAAGAGCCTATTTTCCATCGTCTGGAGCAACCGTCAACTATTCTAAGAGAATCGTGCGACCCTAGTATTCTTCTTCAAGCTATATTAGATACTATTGTTGATTTAGTTTATCCGATTGTCACAGAATATCAAGACAGAACACTAGGTCCAGATTTCTCTGAAAATAAACGGCATTTTTCGCCTTCTGTAGATACTGCTGAACAGCTAAGAACGTTATCTGTGGAAATGTCAATGCTGAAGAGGACACTAGTGCCAATAACGGCACTCATTAATTCTTTAAGAGACCATATTGGCCAGACTCGCCCTGGAGGGCCAATGACACCTTATTTAGGAGCAGGAATTCCTTCTGCTGCTAATGATGCATCTCGTAAAAAGCTTATCAGTACTACACCCTTCGTATCCGAACTGGCCAAGCTTTATTTAGGAGATGTATGCGATCATGCAATGACATTCACTGACAACCTTGAATATATGGAACATCTAACTGAAAGCAAAATCAACCTTATCTTTAATACTTTATCTTACAGGGTTAACGAGACTATGCGACAATTAACCATTGTTTCAGTGGTATTTTTGCCTTTAACTTTCTTGACTGGATACTTTGGTATGAATTTCACAGAATTTGGGGCTTTGGATAATAACCTAGAATATTTTTGGCAAATCGCCATTCCAGTTGTTGCAGCAGTTATTATACTGATCACGTTCAAAAAGGTTGTGGATTTCTTTTCAGAAGGACTTTATCGGATAGAAAAATCCGTGGTCACTCGAGGCCGAAATAATGATTTAAGCCATCTGAGCGATTTCAGAAGCCGTAACCGGGCGTCTAGTGTGAACCGGCGTCCAAGAAGCCGAGCGAGCACGATGAGTAGTGTGAATGGATTTCATATGCGCACTTACAAAAACCATGAGAATTTATAAGTCTTTCCTATTTAAACCGAACCGGAAGAAGGCTCTGCTTCCGGTTGAAAGCTTGGGGTCATGTGTGCTATAGAGAATAGTATCACCAACAACCCACTGATCGTGAGATGAAATGTTAAGCCTGAGAAAGATGTAATAACTGTACCCATTATGAGAGGTATCAATGTTTGTCCTAAAGATCCTGTAAGAGTCAGCAGACTCAAAGATCCAACTACTAATTCGGGATGCTTGTTTTTTGTGGTGGCATGTATGACGATTTCTGGGTAGACCGGACCTAACAAGACTCCGGTACTGAGACTGAGTCCGATATTTATGGGATATAAATACTCTGTCTGACCAAATGGCCAGGCTCTAGTTCCTATTCCGTCTAGGACCTGCAGAACAGCTGCTATGATTATTGCAAAAATGGCGTAGCGAGAGATTTTTTGTTTCTGGAACCAGAAGCCCAGTATTATACGACCGAGAAACAGGCCGATCGAGTAAGCCATGACTGACGAGGATGAAAAAGAGTCGGAAAGAATTTCTTGCCCGGATCGTAGATCTCGACCTAGGTATAGGACCAATGGCCTGAGCCAGAAACTCAGAGCAGCCTGAGTGCCTAAACACAAGAAACTCATAGCCGCCAAAGACCACAGTACTCTGGGCCGATGGGTCGAACGAGAAATAGATGCAGGAGACGAGTTCGATGATGACTTTATATTAATTAAAAGAGAGCTTACAGCCGCGAGCACTGCAGCCACGCTAATGAAGTTGTAAAAATGGCGCCAGTATGTACGGTAAGGCCGGAAATACTGCAGAAGAATAAAGGGAGTCACCCCTCCAAGACACAAAAAGCTGTAAGCTAGAACGAAGTATTTGGGCGAGTTGCTTAACGAGCTAATGCGGCTTCCCCAGGCTACGTAAGCGAAGTTCAGGCCCATTCCGAAGATACCGTAGATCAGAGGATACAAGGGAGTGAACTGATTCCAGAGATTGCAGAAATGAGAAAAGGAGAGCAAGATCATGGAAAGAGCCATAAGAGCGGCTTGTCCATACCGAGAAAGAAGAGGTTTTATGGAGAGAAAGGCGACGAATTGGCCAACAGCAGTGGGTAGTTCGACAAAAAGGATTCTAGTGCAGGACATTTCCTGAAAATGGGTGTTAGATTGCAAAATAGCATGAGGCGCCACTTCACTAACACCTATTATAAAATATACAAGTATTACTATGAGATATGAGAGGATATTAGAACCAGAGAACTGGGATCGGATATGTTCGATCTTAGAACCAGCGGTATGTGGCCTGGTATGATGAGAGGGAGAAATTGGTAATGGAGAATAAGTAAAAGATGCATCAGAAGACTCAATTTCGGTAGTATTCAATGTGTCCATAATTATAGAGAGACTAAGTCCAAGAAGTTTGGCTGAGTAAGGAACATGTAAGAAAGATGGCCGAAATCTCGGATAGATCGGTGTATATATTAGCGTCGAAACTTTATCTGCAACAAGGTTTACCGGCTTCTCAAATCCGAGATTGCGTTAAGAAAGATACGTCATTGTGGGGCTATCAATCTCAGACAGTTAATTAAAGCCAGTGAAATAAGAAATACTAGATCCATTAAAAAAAAAAAATGGAAAAAAAAAAAAAAGAAAAACTGACTTGTGTTTTGTGATATTAGGCCTTACTTGTGGTACAGGTTATATTGCTCACGCTAGCATCTCGTACGACATGAGCTTAAAGATGACATTATTTAAGAAGAGTTCTAAAGATTAAGAAGAGACACAAAATATAAATATAATTATAAATAAAGATACATATAAGCACAACTTTTACAGGAGGTTATTATACTAATTTAGCTGTTACTGGTAGAACCATTTATACGATTGAGTCTTGCGAGTGCTTTCTCCGCCTAAGAGTCTCAGAGTATGAAATCGAGAGTATGCAATCGAGAGTATAATGCGTGACTTTCATATAATATCAGTAAAGACTTTTATCACCTGACTACTAGTAAATACTAGACCTAACACAATCTCTAGGTTTGGTTAACTAGAATATCCTTTTAGTACGGAAAACTTTGAGAGATTTTCGAACCATATTTAGATTTACCAAAAAGTACTACATGTGCAAGTCAAATATCACTCATTATACAAAAATTAACAAAAACAATAGAATAATATAAATCGGTTATTAACGTTATTGTTTTTTTTTTCTTCTGTACTTAGACCCTTTTTATTCAACGTCATTCTCTGGCTGGGTTTCACTTCATGACGGCCGAAAGTCTAGCCCTAACCGACTTTCTTAATAAAGTTGCAACTTAATCGGTCTAGAAACGTTCCTGGGTTCTCCTCTCCCCATCAAAACCCTGGGGTTTCTCATTGGACAGACTCGCAGAATTCGTGCACAAGTCCTTGACAGAAACAAGAATAAAACTTTAATTGCTTATCTAAAGACCTACCTCATCAACTGCCACGAGCTTGTTTTGTAACTTGGAAACTGACCTTACACCCCCGCTTTATTTTTTCTTTTTGGTTTTCTGCGGTCTTACGACCTGATAAACCGTAGATTTTAATACTAACATATTATTTTTTTTTCCCCCTTCCTGTTGTAATCGGTGCAATACCGGTTTACAGTAATTGGCTGTGTTATATTATTAATTATACTTGGTTCCTCGAACCGTACAGGCTTCTGCGATCTTTGGTTTCGAGGCGGGCGATTTTAACGCCGAGTTACTGATTTCTTAAACAAAACAGAACTCAATAAAGTACTATATCTGAACCACAGAAATCAGCAAATCTCTTATTATCAGGGTTATATAATTATTCTGGTTTTTTTTACAAAATATGTACGCCACTCCTACATTGGCAACCCCAGCTCATCATGATCCGGGGGTCGGGGGATCTGCAGTTGGAATCTCTTTGGAGACTCCTTCTGTTGCCGCTCAACAGCTAAAGTCTTTGTTAGACGCTTCGTCTCCAGCTGCTACAACTAGTACCATCAATGCAGATAGTAACAACTCCACTCCTCGATCTGTCCAGTTTGCGTCGGCTTATCCGATTCGCAATCCCGGCTTAGTAAAGACTTCACTATATCCACCAACAGCGTTCCCTCGACTAGACGAAGATGTTCCGATTTATGGCCTAACGGCTGCGGAATTCGTTCATATACGACAATCTTATCTTCGAAGCGAAATGCCGTCTGCTGAGACCATGTTTCCCTGGCTACACTGTTTAGATCCGGACAATGCCCTTCAAATGACGTTGCTTGACCCTGAACGCAAGCACGTCGGTCGCGCTCCACCGGTCCGATCAATGTTACTTGTACGAACCTCCACTCGAGCTCGTAACCTATCTTCCTCTTCTGCCTACTCTAGCGAATCTTTGTTGTCTGTGGATGCCGACAGCGATGCCTCAGACGATTCTGATGTGTCGAACCATGTTTCAGAGCGGGCTTATCCACCCGGATCGTTAAAAGGGGCAGTTGATTCTTACGAGATTCTCCCTGCCGATCGTTCTGTTCCCGGGTTTCTCCCCACAAAACCCTCGGCCGGCTTGAACCTCAGGATGTTCCACAACCAGGTACTTAAAATGGCTTTGGTATCCGACATCGTTATTTATTGTCCTGTGTCGTCTACCGAGAGCGCTAATCCGGGAACAATCTCTCAAGATAACTGGCTTGATGTAATGCGTTTGGCTAAAAGAGTCGCTGCTGCCCAGAAATACCACAGAGAAGAAGTGGCTCGAGCAAACAACCCAGCCGTGGACTCTGTCTCAGAAACTTATAACACTTTTGTGATTACAGATCCGTTTGATGTTTTTGAGCTTTATCACAGTGATTTGGTAGCAGTGGATTCTGGAGGCGCGGTTTGGTCTCGAGAGACAGACTTTATATTCAAGGAGCGACTGGACACTGCGACCATGTCCAGTGCTAGTGAGATAGGGCCTAATGTGTGGCTGGGCAATCTTTCCGATATCGAAGGGGTCCCCGGCGCCAAGTTGCATGCCAGCCAGGTACACTGCAAGTATGACATATTTGTGGAGTGTCTGGAAGGAGCGAAACTGCCCACCAAAGCGCAACTAGCTCGATTGGATAGGATCATTTCTGCGCGGCGGAGTTACTCAGCGACTCGCACTGGGAACATTCATGCCGCTAGCTCACGAATCCTCGAGCTAGCTAACACTGTTGCTCATCTGATATGTCCTGCTTCAGGGTCATTATCTGTGGCAACTAGTACCCAGGAAACCGTGGAGAGTCTAATAGATTTGGTGGAATGGATATGTCTACGAACGATGTATGACGGACTTCGGGTGCTTATTCTTTGCTATGATGGTTATACAGAGACAACCATGCTGGCAATAGCCTATCTCATGTACACCAACCGATGTACGGCGGATGAGGCGTATATATATCTCCACCAAGAAAAACGAAGGCCGTTTTTCTCATTTCAAGAGGACGTACAGTTTCTGCACTATATGCAGCCTTTTCTGCTGGGCTACTCCAAACAACTCCTGGACTCAGGAGTTGTGAAATTTACTGGCGATCATTTCACTCGCACAGCTGGAACTCGGCGACCACTGATGGACTTGAACTCTAATTCAGCAATGAGCACTGTACCGAAGTGGTTCCTGTCACTGGACGGATCTTTTCCTTCTAGAATCATGGATGATCTATACTTAGGTAACATCGCTCATGCCAACAACCTATCTTTGTTGCGACGACTAGGAATCTCACGAGTTCTTTCTGTGGGAGAAAAACCTCAATGGGCTATAAAAGATAATAATCAGAACAGCACAGACTCCCGCCAGTCTGAGATATTGGCGCTAGCTGGAGAAAATTTTGACTACAGATTGGTAGGAGGGGTCCAAGACGATGGGTCAGACAGTTTACTGGCAGTTCTGGAAGAATGCCTTTCATACATCCGAGAAAGCCGAGAAACGAATCAAAGAGTGTTAGTGCATTGTCGGGTAGGAGTGAGCCGATCAGCCAGTGTTTGTATTGCCGAAGTCATGCTACGAACGGGAATGAGTCTGGCTGATGCCTACTTGTATGTCAGGACGCGGCGGCTGAATGTGATTATTCAGCCGAACCTGAAATTCATGTATGAGTTAATGAAATGGGAAGAACGAACACGAGGCACAGAGGGTCGAAAGCTGGACTGGACGACGCTATGCCGAGAGATTGGAGCAATAAACCGGCTGTACATGGCTGAATGTTGAACAAAACTGAAGAATAATGACATTAGGAAGGGTAGATACCGGAGAATATATAAAGGGGGGGTAAAAAAAAAAAAGGAAAGAAAAATAATAAAAAGAAAAAAGAAAACATAAATTAGCTAGTTGTTATTCATCAATTTTAGGGAAGGAACTAGGTAGATTTGATATAGAGTACATGAGAGTAAGGGATTCCGCGGTCTAATATCGATTGAGGGTGGTCCTGAAGAGAGGTGAAACTACACAGATCAGCGTGAGAGGCCTTTTTCCAGCCTTGAAGAATACGATCAGACTCTAGAGCAGGAAACCCGGCGAGTTTGGTGTCGGTTTCAAAGGGATGATCGATCTCAGTAAGAAGAACATGGCTCACTAGGCCGTTAGCAAAAGCATCGGCATAAACCTGGCCTCCACCAATCAGAAACACCCGAGATTCCGAACTGGAAACATCAATGGCTTCTTCCAAAGACCGAACAACCTCAGCTCCAGGATATGCAGCAGCTGTACGGGAAATGACGATGTTGCGCCGATCGGGCAAGGGCCTAAACTTAGAAGGAATCGATTCGTAGGTCTTGCGACCCATCACAACTGTATGGCCAGTAGTTACATGACGAAAAAAGTCCATATCGCGTGGCAGTCGCCATGGAAGAGTACCTTTAAGTCCGATCCCCAAATCGGGTTTGCACGCAGCTACAATTGCGATCAGCATTACTATTGGAATGCAGGTTCAAAGGAAGCAGCCAGATCGAGATCAAGAGCCAAAGGAGTACAAAAATTGCTGGCTAAAATATCAATAATAATCGAAAAAAAAATATTAGATATATTAATAGATATATTAATATATATAATAATATAGATAATAATAGATATAATATAATATATATATATATCTAGAGATGGTATCTTATAAAACGAAGTATTCAGTCACGATGTTGTGGCAGTGAAATACCGTTCGAACTGGATTTATCTCGCAACAATGTTTCTTTCCCGATCGCCCTGGAATCTAAATTATGGACAATAATCGATAATGAAATCCTTCTTTATGGTACCTTTCAAAACCAAGCATAAAAAAAACCTAACGTTGGAAGGGTTTGGGGCATGGCCTAGCAACCAAGGAAACACAGATTGCACTCACACTCTCCCTCACACTACACACTTAGTTTTTTTTTTTTCTCAATTAAAAAAAACAAACCAGAATTAATAGCTCCGGCTACGTTCCACAGACCGGCGAGTGTTGAGTTTGTCGACAATCCTTTCGAACAACTGTGTTCTCATAAAATTCATTACTTATAAAAGAGAATCAAGTTTTTTATTTTTCTTGTCCCCCCCCCAGGAAAGCCAACCTACCCACACACACCCAACACTAATTTCCCTTTCCTACCTTTTAGAACTTCCTTCTTTTTTTTCTTTTACACTCCTTTCCTTTTTTTTTTTTTCTCTTCCCCCCAAAAAAACTCCAGTTTTACTGTAAGAGCTTGCCTGCCGGCCCAGGCTATTTGATTTTTCAGACACATCGCCTAGTTTAAGTCTTCATCATGGATGTAACCATGAGCGACGCCCCTGCTCTCACCGATGCTCCCGAAGCCAGTCTGGGAGATGTCGATGCATGGATTGCGCAGCTGCTTCAATGCCGCCCGCTGTCGGAGCCCGACGTTCTACGGTTATGTGCCAAGGCGCGAGAAATATTACAGCAGGAGTCGAACGTGCAGCCGGTGGCCTGTCCGGTTACTGTGTGCGGCGACATCCACGGCCAGTTCCACGACCTTATGGAGCTGTTTCGCATTGGCGGCCCCAACCCGGACACGAACTATCTCTTTATGGGAGATTACGTCGACCGAGGCTACTACTCGGTCGAAACTGTAACATTACTGGTGGCGCTCAAGATCCGCTACCCGCGCCGCCTCACGATTCTGCGCGGAAACCACGAGTCGCGCCAGATCACGCAGGTGTACGGATTCTACGACGAGTGTCTCCGCAAGTACGGCAACGCCAACATCTGGAAATACTTCACCGATCTCTTCGACTACCTGCCTCTAACTGCCCTCATTGAAAACCAGATCTTCTGTCTCCACGGCGGCCTCTCTCCGTCCATCGACACCCTAGACAACGTCCGCGAACTCGATCGAGTGCAAGAGGTGCCCCACGAAGGCGCCATGTGCGACTTGCTTTGGTCCGACCCGGACGAACGGTCCGGCTGGGGCATTTCTCCTCGCGGTGCCGGCTATACTTTTGGCCAAGACATATCCGAGTCTTTCAATCACAACAACGGCTTATCCTTGGTCGCTCGGGCCCATCAGCTCGTCATGGAAGGTTATTCCTGGAGCCAGGACAATCAAGTCGTTACTATATTTTCCGCCCCCAACTATTGCTATCGTTGTGGAAACCAGGCCGCTATCATGGAGATTGACGAAGACTTCAAGTACACTTTTCTCCAGTTCGACCCCAGCCCTCGGGCCGGCGATCCTTCAGTCTCTCGCCGCACCCCGGACTACTTTCTTTGAGTGTAGACTATATTGCATGGATGTACATGACTTAAAATTAATTTTATTAACCAAAAAAAGAAGAAGCAAAAGGAGAATAGAATAAGATAAGATATTCAATCATAGAAGAGTAAAAGAGATTTGAATCAGCTCTATCTTGTTGAGGACAACTAACTAAAATTACTCGTTTTGTTCCTTACGTTTTTGCAACTTTATTTCTCCCAGCTGTCAAATATTCGCGATAAATCGAGACAAATGGAGATAAAGTTACCAGTTGAAAGACTCAAAATGCACTTCATTAGGTGTTAAAGAAAAGAAAAAGGAGAAAAAAATACTCAAGGAAAAAGCACAGAATAGGGATATTGGTATTATTTAATTACTTTTTGTCTATTTACTTAATTATACATTTATTTATACTTGTCACTGACCTCAATTGTTATCACAGCATCGCGTTATGAATTTCCTTTTAACGTTGTGACCCTCAACCAACAACCGTTGCTAGGTCGCTCGACTATAAATTAAGAAAGAACCAAAAAATCTTTTCTTACTTGCAACAACTTTTATATATTTTATCTCCCTCCATCTTCCCCTTTTGTCATTTATATGGTATGTATAGAATGATGTTTGGTGAACAATCTATGAATCTAATGATTTCAAATTTTTATTAATCCTCTAAGAAGCCCTGACTGTGCATACTAACCCAGAACCCGTACGTATACCTACCTCTCTTTCTCTGTTTCTTCACATGATTATACTCAATATATCTCAATCAATCTGTCAATCCACTGATACTTAGTGATGAGTAAACCTAATTTTATATGATCTATATATTATCTCATTTTTCCAAACTGTTTTTTTTACTAACTAATTCTTTTAGACTGGTTCACATCCATGTGATTCAAGGTCATTGTTTGCTTTTCTCTGTCGCGGATATCAAATGGCTGCGTGAACATCATCAAGTTTTAGGAACGTTAACTGGTACTTTGCCTCAATTTCCTCAGCAGTCGGTTTTTCTAGGCTTACCGTTAGAACTGTTTCCCGAGGAAGCAGCCTATTTGGTTAATAACGGTATCGCTATCTTTGTAGACGATAGCGCGGACCACCAGGCTGTGCTACAGAATCCTTCTTTGCAAGACAACATTAAGGAGTATACAGAACAGCAATGGAGTTCCATAAATGAAAAAAACATGGAAGCCTATGTTGCCCGAGCCGTGGCGAAGGCCGCTCTTCACAACCGCCAGGTTGATTCCGACAGTCTCCGCAACTCCTTCACCAGCCGATTGCAATCTACCGCTACTCTTGCTGAGACTCCGATTCTGTGTCAACAATCTTCCGAAACTGCCACTCAGCTGGTTCGAAGCAAATATACTGAGAAGTCCTATCAACTATACAGATACCTGCATGAGAATGGTCTGTATATTACTCCTGGATTGCGGTTCGGGGGACGATTCATGGCGTACCCTGGAGACTCTCTTCGGTTTCACAGCCATTTCATTGCTAATCCATTTGACCTAGATGAGCAGTTTAACTTACAGGAAGTTATTGGCGGCAGCAGGCTGGGAACCACCGTTAAGAAAATGTGGTTACTCGGTGGCTACGACTCGGACCATGATGAATTCCATGCATTTTCTGTAGAGTGGGCAGGATTTGGCTAATCGAGCAGCTAAAGCTGATCTTAGCCATTTCTTTAATTGTACAATTTTCGAATTTTTTTTTTTTTTTTTAATGGGTCTGTGCTTATAATTTTTTTTCTTTCTTTCTTTTTATTTTCTTTTTATTATTTTTCTTTTTTGCTTGTTATAATATCTTGCTTAGATTCTTCCAGTTAGGCTTTTACTATACATCTCTTGGTGATCTCAACTTTTATTTTACCACCAATGTCCTCAATAGCTAAACGGGCGGCTCGTAAAGAACTGATTTCACGCTTAAATCAAGCAAATTTAATAGATCAAGGCAAATCGGTGATTAGACAGTTAGAACAAATCGATGAGTACCACAAGGCTATGAAGATCGCCTGTTATATGAGTATGCCTAAAGAGTTTCCTTCCGATGATATTTTGCAGAAGCTGTATGTTGATCAGAAAAGAGTATTTCTACCTCAATTAAGTCCAGTTGATGAACCTGAAAAGATCTTTCCTGATCAGAAAATGGCCATCAATATGTTAGAAGTGACTCTAGCACAACTTCACAATCTCCAACCGGTAGGCAAGTATCAAATCCGGGAACCCTCTGAAGGCCTGAATGCTTTCGACGACAACGGATTAGACATGATTTTGGTTCCTGGACTGGGATTTTCTAGTCAATGTCATAGACTTGGACGAGGCAAAGGCTTATATGACACATATATCAAGAATCATGTACGGATCACCGGCAAAAGGCCGGTGCTAGTAGGGATAGCTGCCGATGAACAAATCGGCCCTGTTCCCGTAGATGACCACGACGAGCCCTTGGATTACGTCATTACAGCGTCTAGAATCTACAAGCGAGAATAAAGAAAAGAATAAAGAAAATATATAGACCCTTTTCATATCTATGTTAAGCAAGCGGCTGAGGATTCAATGAAGCAGGGAAAGGCTGGCGATATCCTTCGGGGTTATTTTTAACCCAGCGCCAGAGATCTTCACAGGCTTGCTCCATAGTGAGCTCGGTTTTCCAGTGAAGTTCTTCGTTTGCTAGTCGAGGATTAGCCGTCAAATCAAGAACATCACCGGGACGGCGGTCTTTTAGAACATACGGAAGATCGCGGCCCACAGCCGCCGAGAAGGCCTTGATGACTTCAAAGACTGTAGAGCCTTTACCTGTGCCCAGATTCCAGTACTTGATCGGCTTATCTTCATGATTGGCCATATAGTCGAGGGCCGCGATATGGCCCTTGGCAAGATCTACCACATGGATATAGTCTCGGATCGCCGTGCCGTCGCGGGAGTCATAATCGGTGCCAAAAACCGACAACTCTTTGATTTTACCAACAGCAACACTGCCAAGAATAGGCAGTAAATTTAGAGGCACACCCTGGGGATCTTCACCCATTATTCCGCTGGGATGGGCACCAACCGGGTTGAAGTATCGCAGAATGGCTGCATTCCATTGACGGCCGCGTTTACGTTCTGCTGCCACATGGTCAGCAATTATCTGTTCAATAAAAACCTTGGTTTGACCGTAAGGATTAGTCGGGTCTAAGGGACAGTGTTCGGGAATAGGGATCATGTCGTCAAACCGGGTGGCATCTCCGTACACAGTGGCTGATGAAGAAAACACAATCGTTCGACAGTCGGACTTCCTGGCTGCTTGGAGAAGTTCTATACTTCCAGTCACATTGACCGAATAGTAATCCAAAGGAATCTCGGTGGATTCCCCGACAGCCTTGAGGGCAGCAAAATGTATGATTGCGTCGATGGACTGCTCGGAGAAGACTTTCTCCAATGCGGCACTATCACGAATGTCGGCTTCATAAAACGCCAACAAATTAGAGGCCTTAGAGCCCGCCAAGAGTTTCACCCGTTCCAGAGACTCTGCACTGGAATTGTACAGATTATCTAGAACTACAACTTTGTAATCTGCCAACACGAGCTCAAGAACCGTGAACGATCCAATATAACCACACCCACCAGTCACGAGAATCGCCATAATTATAAAGAACTGAGAAGAAAAAAGAGTCAGAAAATGCAAAGAGAGAAGAGAAGAAAAAGAAAAAGAAAAAGAAGAAGTAATTATGGTATAAACCTATTTATATTTTATAGTGTTACAGAATCTTTGAAGTTGATGGTTTGGGATCATTAATTTAATTATCTCACGGTTGTATTAGATTTTGGTTATGGCCGGGTAAGTCTTAGAGTCTACAGACTAACTAACTATGAATTAGTTTGGCTTACTGATATCATTGGTGATGACAGCTAATTTCCAGAGGCTAAACGTTTAGGGACTAGCCACGCTCGCTATTCTATCAATCACGTATGGATCCATTATTGTTAGTAAGTCAATACTGCAATAGGGTTATTTAGATAAGGGTATGTCCTATTCTCCTATAAACCGGAGGTGAAGTCTGGAGCTTTACTAATTGGGTTACAGTATTTCGCAAGTAGAATTACCGTAAGTAAGCTGGTTTGCATATTAATGAACCTGACGGCAACCACTAATTAAGCTAGAAATATATGATGTATAATATAATTGCTGGTAAAATAGATTAATTATTGTTACTATTCCCAATCGGTGCCCAAATAATTTCTCTAATCATCACCGGTGTAACCACCCACAGTATAATAACTATGCTCAAGGCAGCAGATCTGATCAATTCTTTCTTTGTGTTTCTAGAAATAGCTATTCATCAGATCTTATATGAACGCAAGTTATATCCTCAACCTGAGTTTATTCTGGCTAAACAATTTGAATGCGCTGTGCGCCGGATCAAGCACGAGGAAATCTGTGTCTGGATCTCCACTGCCTTATCTCGAACAAAAGCCGAATTTCTGCGCGGATCGGTCGAAGCAATATCTTTTGTCATTCTAGCCGAAGACGATGAACCATTAGAACGTTATGTTTTTAACGTGGCTCATCTTTCCGCTTTAGACCCAGATGATCCTCTGCCGTCCTATTCCATGCCTGATTTCTACCAATGCTACCGAGCTTGCTTGGTACGATTATTAGGCCAAAATGCGGTAACAGACTCATTACCTGACACGGCGACTTTTACAATCATGCTAGAATTGAAGGATGGAGTGGGTGCTCCTCCTGAAGATTCCTCAGGACCTAACGGCACCAATATCTGGATCATGGCCGAGCCTGGAACCCTTCCAGATGCTAAACTAGCACCAACTGCACCCGCAACAGAGTCAGCAGAACCAAAATCAGCCGAAACTACACAGTCCAACCTATCTAGCTGTAGTCCTGGCTCAGTTAAAAGACATCCGCTAAGATCATGTATGATGGGCCCTTTAATCTTCGATATGAGGATCGAGGAAACCGAGATCAAGCCTCTTTATTGCTATAATACTGATTAGGAAATCATTACAAATTTAAGAGAACTGGCGAAATAGTCATATAGATACAAGGTTCTATGTCTTATGTCTTATGCGTTTGTTTCTTCGTCTTCATCTTCGTCTTCGTCTTCGTCTTCGTCTTCGTCTTCGTCTAAGAGTATCATAATAAAGAAAGTCGAGATTGTGGTCATTAGTCAGCAAAAATAGTTCGTCAGTCGAGGCCCATAACATTTTTGCAGTTCTCATAAACAAGATAGCTGATGCTAACAGCCGGTGCAACCTTAGCCAAGTTCGGAACCAGCCCACGGAACAGGCCCCGCCAGCCTTCACGAGACATTGTCTTGTGATAGACATCGAGCAAGCCAGTATAGGTGTAAGGATGGCCGTGGGTTCCCTGCGCTTGGAGCCGTGTCCGCAACAGATTGATCGGGTACACGGCAGTAGCACCAACACTACCACTAAGAGCCCCCATAGATAAAACCACCATGTTTGATAAGTTGACGTTGCTAGGATCGGTGTTTAGAATTCGAGCCTGTCGAGCAATATAAGCTCGTTTCATAACTTCAAACGTCCCCAGGTCGAGGGCAGCAAAAGGGAAGATACCGGCCACTCCAACCATCAGTCCCCGGTAATACAGCCGCAGACCCCCGTCTTTCCACATATTCTTAGCGGTGGTCCATAGTAAAGACTCGGTGGGATGAGAGCGGGTCTCGCACTGCACGCGGAATTTCAGAGTGTCCACAGGGTACACTGCGAACTGGGAAACCGCGCCAGCCATGCCTCCCGAGACAAAAGTAGCGACGCGACTCAGTTCTGAAGTATCGGAGTACCCTTCTAGTGTGGCGAAGGCTCGTTTGATTGCTTCGAAAGTGCCGAATTTGATGGCAGATTCCGGGATAACTTTGATAATGTTGAGGCCATTGCCAACATAGAAGGATTTGATGCCGCCCTGTTTCCATAATATCTTTATAGCGGTGAGGATCTGAGAACCAGGTTTGGCGTTCTGAATGGCTGCGGTCTGAGCAGCCCTTTGCGCGGCATGGGCGGCAGCTTCAGCGGATATTTTACCGGCGGAGGCCTTAAGCGAATGCGGGATGGGCGCCGAGGTTTGGGCAATCAAAAACACTTTGACCCGATCGAAAGGAGCGGTGGCCGTGCGAGAAACGACGCCGGCCATACCGCCGGCCAGAAAGTAACTGATACCGTAAAGAAAGTCGTCGGACCATAAAACGTCGCCGTCAGCAGTAAGGTCCAGCGACTGGAGGAAATGCGAGTAAATGGTAGCCAAGGGGGTGTCTAGCAGTGGAACGAACAGCATGGCTGCGCGCCATTCTTCGTAGGAGATAAAACCATCTCGATTGGAGTCTAAGGCATCGAAGAACGGCCGCACCGCGGGAGAGTCTGGAGCAATGCCTTGTTGGAGAAGGGCGGTGCGCAGTTCTTCGAAATCAATCACGCCGTCGTGGTTCAAGTCGATCTGGGAAAAGAGAGTACGCAGCTGAGACTCGGAGGAGCGGAGAAACTGGCGGAACTGGTCGTAGGAGAGAGAGGTGGAGGAACCATCTTGGTCGGAGGACGACGCTCGATCGCACGCAGCGGCCGAATCGAAGATAGCCGCAGCGATCTGGGCCAGGCTCTGGTCATCAAAGTGATCCGACACATCAAGAGATTCCAGGCCACGACGAAGATCAGTCGCACTTATACGTCCGGACTTCGAGTGGTCGAATTGGTTAAAGTACTGGTGAATGTGAGCCTCGGGGAGCACTGGAGGAGGACTCGAGGATTGGCCAGAAGGTTTAGCCATCGATCAGAAAGAACGGGGCTGTGGTTGAAGGTGGAGGAGGAGGAGGAGGGGGTGAGTACGAAGCCAGTATATCGAACGATCTAGTAGCGAATATCTCACCCTGGCGATAACAGTAAAAAGCACAGTGCAGTCAGTGTGTGTCTTGAGAAGAGAGCTTCTTCCTTTTTTTTTTTTAGTATGGGGTTTATGGAGATTTCTAGTTTTGAAAGACCGATTTTAGGATTTGTGATTGGTTGGGTTTCGAGACGTTTGGGAGCAATCTTCTTTTACTCTGGCTGGGATTTAAATCCTGGGTGCTTGCTCCCATTGTGAGTAAGTATTATTAGCACCGGTTATCTACCACACTGATCTTATACATATATGCCTCTTTATATATGGGATATACTTACATAAACTAATAAGCCTATATATTAGCAAGATCAACCACCCCCAATAAAAAGGTGGAGCTGCAATGGCCGCTAACTACTGGACCTCGTCGCAGCGGCAGCACTGGCAGCTCGATCGGGCTCAACTACAAGAACGACGCCAAAAAGCTTTGAATCAAATGATCGAATCTGGCTCGCCAAACGCATCTATCGATCTAGGCAATCCTGTACATATCCGGATCTTTCTACATGGCCTTCTCCAAAAACTTGGCCGACGACTGGCCTGTCGCCAGCAGGCTCTAGCGACTGCCGAAGTCTACCTGGCTCGTTTCTATACTTCGGCCTGTGTAGCAGAAACCAATCCCTATGTGATCTGTACCACTTGTTTGTACGTGGCCTGCAAAATCGAAGAGTACCCTCAGCACATTCGAACAGTAGCCTCAGAGGCTCGCGCGCTCTGGCCGCAGTACGTCTCTGCCGACTTCAGCGTCATAGGAGAGTGTGAGTTCTACTTAATTGAGGCCATGAATATCTATTTTGTTGTTCACCAGCCATATAGATCTGTCACTCAGTTTGCTCGCCTGATATCTGATTCCTCTCCGGCCCACATATCTCTGCTGCCCGACGAGTTCCAAACCTCATGGGCCATTATAAACGACTCCTATATCACCGATTTACCTCTGCTCTATCCACCACATACAATCGCTCTATCTGCTCTTTATCTTGCTGTCACAGTGAAAAGCCCCCGTCCAGCTCTACCTGATATCGTACCCCCTCGCTTGTCTACTCTTCTAGACTGGTATGCACAGTCTTTCGTCTCTTTACCTGATATAGCCGACTGCATCCAGGAACTCCTTTGGCTCTACCATGAATGGGAATCCTACAACGAGAACACTGTGCGTGATATTATTCATTCATCAATAGTCCGCCCGCGGACTTCTACTATGCATATGTAACAAACAATAGACAATGACAAAAAAGAAAAAAAAAAAAAAAAAAAAAAAAAAAAAAAAAAAAAAAAAAAAAAAAAAAAAAAAAAAAAAAAGAAGTACTTACGCTAATCCACTTGAACCCGCGAATTGAACTCAACTCGAAAATACGGCACTTCCATATCCTCCACTATTCGAATACCACACTTCTGCCGTTGATAATGCACAAACCTTTCAAACTGCTGCACTGTAGCATCCCACTCGATCAACGACCACCCAGCATTTTTCCAGTTGCTGTCGAACGGCTCCGCAGCGAGTTCTGGCCGCATTGAAGATTTATCGTTCTCATCGGCATTTTCCATGTAAACCCCCAGCCCGATACATTCGGGCTTCTTTGTAGATTTACCAATTTCCGACAATAAGTTGTATGGCAGTCGGGGCTCAACTCTCGCTACTAAATCCCCCGGCCGTTTCCCATTTTGGACCCGTTCATCAATCCCCCGAGAGTCTAGAACCGCCACATAATCAACTTGCATTTTGTATTGAGGAATATATGAACGGAGCATTCGGGGCGACCGCAATACACTGGCACGGTGCACACTATTCTGTCGAAGCCCACATCGACTAGGCCGTTGTTTCACTGCCCACGGTTCCCGCTTCTTTTTCTCGTCAATCGAATTCTGACGCGACAGATTGATAGATGGGGTATTGGGTCCGCTTTCAGTAGTAATTGTCATACTGGTGCAGGAACCGGAGTCAGATACAAGGGAAGGGGCAATGCTCGGCAAATGTCTCTCGCCGTCGAGGTCGTCATCGAGGTCGCCGACTGTTATGTCCTTTTCTTCCCTTTTTGCTGAAGAATGCGTATGTGAAAGAGATAATAGATTTTTCCAATTGCGCATTTTGCGACTTAAAGAACCTTTTAACCTAGATGGCCTAGACGGCTCCAATGCAGTGGTTGGATTAGCTTGCACACCACTGTGGCTTAAATAAATAGACTCATCGTAAACCTCATATGGGCTCTTTCTGAACCTCAGGTTGGCTATATTAGGAGAACGACGAGAAAATATGAGAGTGTCTGACAATTTGGTGATTTCTTCGTCAATGTTTACTCGACTTATGACCACTCTCTTGCATGGTATCGGCTCAGCAGACCCTATCACTACATTCACATTTGAATGTAACTCTATAAACTTGTCTCGGGTATAAGTCAATCTATCTAATAGAAGAGTTTGAACAGTATTTTGTAAAGTGCTTGCCGTATTTGAAAGAGACAATATTCCTATTCGCCAACAAACCAGCCGACAGTAGTAGGCCCGGATCAGCGGTGACCAATGGCAAAAGAAATGACTCCAGCATTCAGAAGAAAGGATCCACTTAGAATAAACCCACCGCATATCCGATTCATCATTTAGATCATTCAAAGAGACAATGTCTGAGTAGTCTGGTAGAAAGCCCCAGATATTTGTCAAGAGAATCAAGCCCCGAAGCTCGATCGATAGGTTTGAACATCGAAACATTCGTTTGAATACTTCCAACCAAAAAGTCCAGTCCACGGTATTCGGATAATCTGGACCGAGATGTAGACAAGATAAATATTCTTCAGTAAAATCACAGACAGTATTCACAGAATCCACATCGTAAACATTGACAATTGAGACAACCATTTTCAAAAGCTGATCGAAGAGTTTAACATATACAGAAAAAAATGGCACACATAGATCATCATCATAGAGAATTTCGGTCATGAACTCTAGAAACTTAGTCAGACCCTTGCGACGAGAGATACCCGAAGCGTCTTCAAGAGATTTTGAGGGTTTAATCAAGACTCTGCTAAGGGAGGATTCAGTTACTGGAGAAGCAGAACGCTTAGTGGATTGGTTGAGAGTAGCAGTTAGATATTCCGGATCCGAGCAGTTCAGAACAATATGAGAAAGCCGGGAATAAACTAAAACTAAAACTTGGACCATACCCGGTGCCATGACCAGGTCGAACATAGAGAGAGAATGATGGGCGGAGTCTTGAATGAGTTGAAGATGGTCGGAAGAAAGGGAGAATATATGTTTGGAGAAGGAGAAAAAGACATCGGAATCGATTTGCAAAAAAGTATGGGTCCATTCCTTATCAAGAAGCGATACAATATCTTTAGGGCACGAACTGGTGTCAAGCCACGCTTTACCGACCATATCTGAATGATGGGGGAACAACGTTAGTTCGCGAGCAGCTTCTAATGCTTGATTATAGAAAGGAGATTTTTTCAAATATAGAAGAAGGAAAGAACAGGCTGTGGAAGATAGACCCAAGGAAGCAATAAAAGCCGGAGCAAAGCCAGCAACATAGAAGTAGCAATACGCCAAGCATTTTCCAGAAAAAGCAGCCAAAGGAAGAGAGACCTTGACTTGAATTCGAGACAAAACATAAGATGCGGTAGCAAGCAAAAGATTGACATAGGTAGTATAAGCAAAGCCAGAATCCAGAGGATCGAGCCATTCTGGGCGAGCCATCAGATTCGAAAGAGATTCCAAATATGCTGGTCTATCAGAGGATGCAACTTTATTACCAGGGGAAAGCAAAGCATCTAATATGGCATTCCACCAAGAAGCTAGAATTGAAATGTGGAGCCGGAGGGTAGATTGAGTAGCAGCCGAACATGACCGATCTGTTCGTAGAAAAGGTAATAATACCGCGCGAAGAACATTGGCTTGATGTATACCGGAGCGATTAGTAAATTTATGAAGATGGCTTTGTAGATCTTTCATGGTAAAGTTATGTTCCAAAAAAGCATCACCGGTAGCCGAAGGTCCGGAAGTAGATGATCGAGACATGGAGAGATCAACAATACCACTATTTTGTTTTTACTGATTAATTAAGAAGAAATATTAAACAGAAAACAAAGGGCATATATAAACAATGCAATAAGGATGGAAACAATCAAAAAAAGAGTGAAAAAAAAAAAAAAAAAAGATAAAAAGAGCAGTACAGCAATAGGCGCTAATTGTATATCACTGTTGATAGTAGGTAAGCAGGCGGAACTTTATCTGATGAGCAAAAACGGATCAAAGTGAACCGAACGTCAACACAGGTGTATACCTAGGTAAGAGACAAAACGAAAGAGATAAAAAGAAAAAAAAAAACAATTATTCAGAGGCGTAAAAATAGTAAAATGAGTGGAAAGGAGAAGAATTGATTAGACTTTGTTTTTAAATAAAAACGTGGATGTCTACTGATGCAAATGCAGCAAAATGCAAGTACTGATATAGTTTATTAGTGGCTTTCAATGTCACTCATTGGGACTGGTTAGATAGGTTCGATTGGCCAATTCGAGGAATGCGAACCGCCTCATTAATAGCTTTTCTCAGATTAGAACAAACTCACTTTGGCAGCTATATTGGGCAGCCAGTTGATAATCTTATACGTAAAAAATTCAGTGCACAAATTGATCAAGACGTTCAATAAAAAAGAAAATACGAGTAAGTGCAATACCATAGAAATAAATAAAGAATAAATAATAGAACCCAATTAAGATCGTAATAGAAACCACGACATTTGAATTAGAGTTTTTGCAAATTAGCGATCGTTGATGTGGACCCTTCAGACTGGAGAATAGCTGCTATTTTAAATTAGGTTTGAGGTTCACAGGACAGTGAGTAAATGAATGTTCCGGAAGGAACGCAACAGAAGAGGGGATGAAGATTATATCTCCTATAAGGACTGTTTTGGCCAGTACAGTTAGACGAAAGGAAGAAATGTAGATGCAAGTTTTTTTTTTTTCTTTTTTCTTTTTTTCTTTTTTTTGCGATAAATTAGTTGAGCGGTTCAAAATCGCTTAACTGTTGTTAGTGGTTAAGATTTACAATTCGGATTCATTGCATAGTCTTCCACAAAAGGTGTATTTCGCAGACAAGCGAGATTCCCAATCATTTAACGATTGCCATTCGAAATCCGTCAAATCCTCTAAAGTGTCCATAGGTTGATCAATCGGAGTTAGAATATCGGGATCAAACGAGTTTTTCGCTAAACCCCGAGATGCATCGCGACCGGCAAAGTTCCCATACGGTCCTTCTGGGCCGTAGAACTGTGATCCAGACGAGACATCATACACTCGACCTTTGATAGCCATAAGAATCTTTGGATTTTCTTTGCCGTTATATTGCGCCAAAGTTTTCGGTGTGTAGGTTTTGAAAACGATGGTTTTCTCTAATACTGCTGGATCAGGTGCAGAAACCGTTGCTGGTTTATAAAAGATAAAAGTTCGTAAAACATATATTACTAGCACCAGCCCAACTACTAGTTGAAATATGCTGATTTCCATGATGTTATTGTGTGTGATGGATCTAGATATGGAAGAATTCAAAAGGTACTTCTTTTGGTCATCTGACTATTGATATTCAAATTCCCAATCCCTCTCCGTCTGCTTCGATAATCCTTCATATACAGAATGATCAGAAACTACCTATGTTGGCTGTTCTAGTATTATTATATTACAGCTACGACTAATATCTTTAGAAATTTATCACATTACTCATCATAAATAAAAAAAAAGATTAAAAATAAAAAGTTAATAAAAAGTTAACAAAGTGTTCGGAGGGTCTATACCAGAAAAGAAACTCTGTTATATCTTAAACACAACATCCCGAATTAGATCGTACATCATGGCGCTAGGAACTGTCCAGCTTCAATAATAATTTGAGCAGCCCGACGCACCCGGTTCATAGCTACCTCAGGCTGGCCTGCATCCAAGGCATCCCTAATTCCCGGAAAAGTGGCTGCGTATGGATCATAATCTAATCCGGGCCACTGCTGAGGCCCGAACACCACATGCCGGAAAAATGTCAACCGTTCATCTCCAGTACCCATCAGCGTGTTCTGGGGCCGGTTAAAAATTCGCAGTCCGGCAAATTTCTTTACCCTTGAAGAGTTTTCATCGGCAATATACGGTGCGCCATCTAACATCCGTTTGTCGAACATTCCCAGCTTCGAGTTCCAGGTCCACCGGTGCAGGGTCCATATGGGCGTCTCAACCCCGTCTGTTTGCTGGATGGCCTGCATCCAACTGTTGTGCCATTCATTGTAAGTTCTGGATCGAGTCACTAGATCCGTACCGGCACTGACAAGCGGGTCCACCGAGAAGATTCCTTTCGAGTCGGCATCTGGCGTCATTTTCTTTGCATACCGCGATAATGCTCGAGCGTATTTGACGATGTGATGTCCCAGTTCCTCCACATCATAGGGAAAATTGGCATCACCGGCTAGTTTGATGGCCATAAGTGTAATCACCTCAGTTAACGTGGTGATTCGAGGGAGCAGAACTTCAGTATTGGTGTTTTCGGACAGGCGAGCTACAGAAGGAGGGTCCGAATACTTGATGAATGCTTCAAAACTGTCGTAACACGAACCTGAAGAATATTCATTCCAGCCTTGGCTAGAGGAAGATCCTATTGAACTAGGCCGATACCCTACCCCGAACACCGGTATTCCAACAAAGGACTGGAAAGTCAGGGTATCCGAGTTTGGCCGGGGAGGCAGCATCTGGTCTGACACAGGAAGGCTGGCCAAAGCTTCACTAAGTGTTCTATTATTCGTAACGCGATCTTGAACTACGTCAAGTACCGACTTTAATGTAGAATAAAAGGCAGGATGGGCTTGAGCCTGAAATACATCCCCGCCTAAGAAATCATCGATGTTGATGTAGGTAAAAGGATTACTGGTAAATTCTGGGAAGTGTCTTTCTACAAAGCTCATACTTCCTGCATTATTGTAGACACTAGCATCCCACGATATAAACCGAATAGTGCGAAAAGGCCGCCAGCTGTATTTTTCCTCCAAATAAGAAAAAATTCTCATAAGCTCTAACAAAATGACGGTGCTGGTACCAGAGGAAGATACCCCGTCACAAAATTGATCTCTTGGAGCACCAATCAATACAGTGTGTTCACCTTGCTCTATACCGATGATGCTACCCATTACGTTCCATATTTTGTGTTGGTGCCTTTCGATAACGTCGTTATGCACGCGAACCTTGGCGGACTCTGCGGAGCCGGTGAACCATTTCTTCAAAGAGGCTGGTTCTTTGGCTATCCAATGGCGGGGAACTTCCTCTCCCATTCCCTCCAGAGAGGCCAGTAATTTCTCAGCGGCATCTAAAGAGATAGGAAGAGACGGAATAGTTATAGGATCCATTTTCGGTCGCTGAGGGCTTTCTGGATCGCCGGGGTACTGCAGATCCAAACCAGACCGCTGAATGGCCGCAGAGGGAATTGGCTCGTCTTCTTCATTAGAGAACATAAGTACAGCAGCCGCCCCATGAGTTTGAGCAGCCAAAACTTTTTTACCTGGAGATGCCACGCCATAGCGTACAAGAACCACGGCGCCGGATAAGTTTATGCCTTTGGCACGAAGAAAGTCAAAGTCCTGTTGGGTGCCGAAATTGGCGTAGACCAATGGGCCGGTAACGTCGCCTGCGACAGAATAGGCATGAAAAGCACTAAGTTGGACCGAAGCCGCGGGGGGCTCTACTAATTGAGCCGAATAGATGATGTTGTTCTGGGAATCTAAAAGAGAGACCGAGGAGTTGTTGCCTGGGAAATTGAGATAGACGTATTCTTCATCTTTTATAGGATTCAAAAGCCCCCAAGTTTTCATTTCTTCATAGACATAATTGGCAAAAGTAACATCGCCCTCGGTGCCTGCGCCATGCGGCATCGAGCCCAAATAAGCGAGCCGTTGGACCATGGCTTCTGGATTGATTGCTTGTGAAACAGAAGTTCGAAGCATATCAAAATCGTAAAATTTCACCGACAGAAAACCCGAACCGGCACTGTCCGGTAACGGAAGAACCCCGGTATTAAAGCCAACAAACACAACCATCGAGGAGATAAAGACAAACGCCAGGCGTTTGATCAAGATCGGGTTGCCGATTTTGGCGATCTGATGGTCCAATAATACGTTAAACGATTTCCAGCGGGAACCCAACGGAGTCACAAAGTCCAGTTTGGCCGCCACCCGGGCCGTGGTTTGCATCATGGATCGAAAAGAAAGCCGCGAATTCGAAGCGGGGGGCTCCTCGATATCGAATTGGAGCATTTCGTTCTGCAGCTCATCCAGATCGTCTACAGAGTCGCGATGAGGAACAGGCGTATATTCAGGAGTCGAACCGTCATGGTTAATAGGAGGAGTCTCTGAGAGGGCGTCGAAGTATGCGGGAGGAGTGTCTGAGACCTGAGACGCGGCTACGGAAGTCGATAGAGACTCGTGCGGCATTTGAAAACAACACCAGCGCCCAAATCAAAAAATGAATTACTAAAGGACAAAAAATAGGGGGAGAGAGAGAGAGAGGGAAAAATAATGTACTGCGTAGAGATAAATATGCTCTATGACTAATATAGGTACAAGCGATCTCTTCAAAAACTGGAAAATCAAACCAAAAAGTGGTAGTAGTAGAAGTAGTTGGGTGAATTGGTGATTGGTTGGTAACTGGTCTTGGGATCGGAGGGTGTGAAATTGAGAGTGGAATAATTAGTGCGGCTAAATGGGAAAATGTAAGGAAGGGTTTCCTTTATCAGGGTTAAAAAGAATATACAGGGATGAGTAGAGCATATTAATTAGCTTGGATGATACTAATGAATAATACCAATCAGTGGTAAATTAATGGTAGTAGATGCTAAAAACAGTGTTTGGACGTCTAAATAAATTCAACCAATCTTGAGGGTTTCTTAAATTTTTTTTCTTTTTCATTTTTTATTCTTTTTTGCTGGTGTTTTGGGGTTTATGGTTCTTTGCAGACAGACGGTTAACCAGTTTGTTAAGGGAGATTCTTATTTGCTCTCTTTGTCCATCAAAAGTCATAATATTAATTGGCTAATTACGAAGTGGCTACAAAATTCAAACCCCGGATTTAAAGGGATGAAACTTTCTTTCAACAGAATGAATTAATTGAGCCCCAAAAAAACGAAGGAAAAAAAATATATACTGAGTTTTCCCTTACTGGATGGTATTATATTTTTTCTAAAAAAATAATCAGGTAGAGATTATTCTGTAATTTCGCCAGATTCTCTATCAATCATACCTTTCTTTTTTGGCTTGATTTTACGATAGTTTTTCATATCTTCTTGCACCTTTATTCATCGATATCTTCCTTCGTCTTTAAAATTTACTCGATTTTAGCGCCGGCAGGCCCCAAAATAAACAAAGGAAAAAAAAAGTATGCTAAACTCTCCTTTGCTGATCAATCTTTAGTTTTCCGGATACCATTCCGGTGAAACGGTCTGGGCAATTCTGGGCACCAAGGCGCCAAGAACAAGAACAAAAACAAAAACCAGTTAGTTC
Source organism: Tortispora phaffii (assembly GCA_030574555.1). Classification (NCBI taxonomy): domain Eukaryota; kingdom Fungi; phylum Ascomycota; class Trigonopsidomycetes; order Trigonopsidales; family Trigonopsidaceae; genus Tortispora; species Tortispora phaffii. The sequence goes on along the minus strand of JAJMFE010000004.1, from coordinate 248,887 downwards.
TATTTTAAGGGTATCCAAAGGTGGAACACATACAAAACATTAAAGACGCTAACGCGAGATTACTACAAGAACGTATTTTTATCACGGCGATATCGATAGATAGCGCGCCCTAGTTGCAGATCAAGATTCTGTTTCAAGTTCGTTCCGAACCAATTTTCATGAGATAAACACTATCGATTGTCGCGAAAGTTGGTTTGGCAAAATACATCCCTTGGCTATTATTTCTTCTACGAATGTTGTTTGGTTTCCACTTGAGATAATAAGCTTTTCGTACGCATTCCTTTTTGTATTTGGAGCCGCCCTAAATTTTTACCTCGAGATCTTCAACTACCCTCCAGTCTAATTCTAGAAGATCGAACTCACACAAAAACCTATACTTATGTTTGATCCTATTTGTTGTTCTTTTTATTAATCATATTTTATTGCTCTTTTTTTTTTTCTTTTCTTTTTGGTTTAACGACTCCATGGTTCGGAATCAATGGAAGCCTTGACGGTTTAGATTGCTAGATGCCGATTTGAACTTTATATCTCTATCTGGCAGTTAACATTGGTGCGTTTAAACTAGTTGTTGACTAGAAAGTATTATTCTCGTGACTGTTCAAGAAAAAGTAAAATTCTATTTTTTCTTTTTCTCTCTATACTAGAGTGGAGGGCTGAGTTAACGCATTGGCGGGATTTATTTTGTTTGTGTTAATTGGTTCATTTTGGCTTTAAAGTTCGGAAAAGTTTTCCTTCTAGCCAATAAAAAGTCTTATAACTCATATTATACGGAATAATTATAGAAGACCCCCCGGGAACAGTGTTCCGAAAAAAGGTTAATTCCATAACGCACTATGAATGCGAATTACAACACGTCTGGTAGTTTACGAGCAATATATGACTATCTAAGAATTAAGATAAATGCTATATAATTTGGTGATGAAGATTCTACTTTTTGCTTTTTTTTTTTTTGTAATGGTTTTCTTTTATGATTTTTTTTCTAACAGCAACCTCGACATATCCTATGTGTAGATGATTAATTAGGTTGGGCGGAATATCGGTTGTGAACAAATATGTATCTGAAACCTTATATAATCTTAGCACACAGTGAAACCTTAAATATTGTTCTATTGACTCTACAATTTAGTGCGCATCACGTCCGCATTAGTAAGCTGCAGAAATGTGAAACGAATATATAGTCAGGAAATATCGACTGCTAAGGAATTATATTTTATCAAACACTTCTTCTTGACTATTTAGCACATCCTCAATGTATGGTTTGTTTAATTATATAGCTGAAGGAGAGATCTGCATCCCTTTGGGAAGCTTCTGTGTTGTAACAAAAACTTCTTTCATAGAACAATCGAATTTCGTCAGTAATTTAGGTTAAGGTTTACTCACCGTCGGTTCCGGAAATCGAAAATTTCCATGTATATATAGCGTAAAACACTTTTCTCTCGTCTCTTTAAACCGCTCAACGATGACTATCGATCGCTTTATTGTAACGCTTGCAAGCCTGTCGTTAGTATCAGCTAAATGGACTCCTGGATACATCAAAGTCGATGGCGGGGGTTTTGCTGATGGAAACAACTACCTAACATACTCACACGACGGCTCGGTGACTGTAGGGCCGGATGCATCTACCTTCTTCTGGTCTGGTAAAAACTTTTTCTCCACCGACGAGGAATATAGCCAACAATCCGGACTATCTTCTTTAGGACTATTGCATTCCAGCCAACACGGTCCTTTGTCGTTGAACACTCGCGGTGCCGACAGTGTCGGTCTTATATCTAGCAAATTTTCCAATGGCCAATATGGTTCATTCACCCTCCATACTCCTAACACAACCGAGTCCACATATCCTTTTGTATCTCTTTGCTCTGATGTCGGTTCAGGTTCTAAGCATATCTACTTTAAAGATGCTGCTAACGATGTTAGCTGTACCGCTATAGTGCTTGGCTCCTTTGTGCCAACAACTTCTCCGAGTTCTTCTCAGTCTCCCACTGCTATCGTTTCTGTTTCTCTATCAACAACAGCAGCAGAATCGTCATGGTCATCCTCAGCTGCTTATGAATCTGCATCCTCTGAACCTGCCTTTGAACCTGCCTTTGAACCTGCCTTTGCACCTGCATATGTACCTGAATCTTCTTCATCTGTCCTACCATCATCATCTTCTGAATCTCGCATTATCCCTGTTTCAACATTATCGTCTTCTTCCTCTTCCTCTTCTTCCTCTGCTTCTGCTTCCGCCTCTGTTTCTGTCCTTCCCACTTCCTCCTTGTACGAATCATCGTCCACTTCTGCTTCAGCCGCACCCTCTACCACTTTGGCTTTATTAGCCTTGTCTCCTTCTGGAGAAGAGCTTGGCTACCTTTCGAGTGGTTCTCTTGTCTCCAGCCTTAGAAAACGCGCTGCAAAGGCTCCTGTGGCTATATCCCAAGCGTGTTCGGTCGAAGAGGTTCCTCTATGGACTGCTTCCGGCTCTGAACTAATAACCGGGGATGGAGTTCTGTCCGTTAACAATAATGATTTGGTCTTAGCTGATAACGAGCCTGCAAATGTCATTGTTGCTGACGATTCAGTACAGATTTCAGGACAATCTTCTCTTTATCTGTGTGGCTCAAGTGTTAGCCAAACCAACAAAGGAAACTGCATTGCTTTTATTATTAAACCGGTTTATTCAGTTACCTCTGTGACACCTGGTCCTGAATGCTATCCTGCAGAAGCCATTACTGTCTATCAGACTGTCACCACTGTCGTCACTCATCAAGTGACTTCAACTACCGAAACCACCGAATACCAATCTTGTCTGGCGACCCCTACCCCAATTTATCCTGGTCAACCTATCCAAAGCGATGCTTCAGGTGACCAGGGTGATAGCTCCACTGACAGGGATGTCACCTCTGATAATAACCAGAATGGTAGCTCCATTGACAGGGACGCTACTTCTAATAATAACCAGAATGGTAGCAGCCAAGCCGGTTCTAATGGTAACCAGAATGGTAGCAGCAATAGCCAGCCGGATTCCACTGGTAACCAGAATGGTAGCAGCAACAGCCAAGCCGGTTCTAATGGTAACCAGAATGGTAGCAGCAATAGCCAGCCGGATTCCACTGGTAACCAGAATGGTAGCAGCAATAGCCAGCCGGATTCCACTGGTAACCAGAATGGTAGCAGCAACAGCCAAGCCGGTTCTAATGGTAACCAGAATGGTAGCAGCAACAGCCAAGCCGGTTCTAATGGTAACCAGAATGATAGCAGCAACAACCAGATTGTTACTGATAACAAATCAGTCGATTCCACTGGTAACCAAGGTAATACTGATAGCAAATCAGTCGATTCTAGTGGTAACCAAGGCAATACTGATAAGAAATCCGTCGATTCTAGTGGTAACCACGGCAATACTGATAACAAATCAGTCGATTCCACAGTTAACCAGGCTGATACCGCTCAATCAGCAGAGTCGTCTTCTAAAAAAGCTAGTACCGCCTCAAGTAAAACTACTAGCACTATTCCTACCTACATTCCCACAGCCGTTGCTGCTGGCTCACATCTTAAAGTTAGCGTTGCGTCGGTCTTGGGATGTTTGGCTTTAGTTTGCTTATTGTAACCTTGTTACGAAATAAAATTACGATTCATGACACCTTTCTCCTTTTTGTATACTAATAGGGTATTTAGAGATGTCTCTCCAAGCTTAAACTACTGACTAAAACTTCTACTATATTTATTAATCACAAAATAAAGAACAAAATAAAACAGTGCCGAATCTTAGGCAGTAGCGGTGACAAAAACAGTACTGGTGCTAGTTACAGTAGATGCACTACTGAGTTCAGCAAGACTGGAAGTAAACCAGTCGCATGTAGAGAACAGATTATCATATTGCTCATCAGATATGTTGGTCAAATCTGGAGCCACGTACTGCGTAGGTTCCACATTATTAGAAGTGCTACTTGGCTCTTCAGAGTACGAAGACTGAGATGTTAGTGGGGGAGATTCAGTAGAGAGGACTGAAATACTTACTGGTGAGACAACAAGATTTATATCTTCACTCGGACTGGGCACAATTGGAGTGGATGTAAGAGTCACTGTAGTTGTACTAGTTATATCTGTATATGATACACTAGTAACAAACATTGTAGATGTTGATTCAGAAGTAGAAGTAGAGGAAGAGGAAGAAGAAGACGAAGAAGATGACGACGAAGACGATGATGATGACGACGACGACGACGAAGAGGAAGATGTAGGAGTGGAAGAAGAACTAGGTTTCGCTTCTGAGCTAGGTAGTACAGTGAAAGTAGGCTGAATGGTTGTCTCTTTGCATTCAGTACATTTATGTGATTCGTGAGTTGGTTCCGGAGAAGGACTGATAGTGGTGGTTAATGTAGAGACCGGAAACAAGTCGGCAGTACTATAATCCAAAGACAAAGCAGCGAAATCCGGAGTACAGTTCTCACAATCAGCAGGGCGCACAATAGTAACGACATATTTCACAACAGTACAATTACCTCCAGAAGCACATTGAACCTGGCCGGTATCCGGCTGGTGATCTCGACCGAACAAGTGATCCCCATAAACCCCAGCAGCTGAAACAGAACCAAGAAGAGTCCAGGCACAGAGCTTTGAAAATTGCATGACTAGAAATAATTGATTACAAAGAAAGAAAAGAATATATCAGCGATAGTGAGATAAAGAAAAGGGAGCTACACAAAATAAAAGAAAAGGAACGACGAAAGGTTGGATTATCAATGGAGCAAGGAAAAAAGCAAAAGAGCGACTAACGGTAGAGTGTAAAAGAAGAAAGAAATTTTTCCTGTCAAAGAAGTATAGCTAGGACTTATACTTCATTCCAGATTCCATGGCTGGCTGATACGATGTTTAGCATGGCTGGCCGGTGTAAAACAAAATAATTGAGAGGTATGGCTGGTTAGCGATTGAATTATGAAGAAAGGCGATGGACCAATAGAAGACCAGTAATGGTGAAATAAGGTATTAGATGACAGAACTTTATTTGCTTGCCTAGACCGAAAAGCGAGTATCGATGGTAAAAGTTAAGAAAAAAGTAGCATACTACAAAAGAATAAAAAAAAAAAAATAATATAACAAATTGCAAATAAAATAATCTTGAATTAATTATTGAGAGAAGTAATAATGGGATTCTTACTAGAGATATCAAATTACCGGATTGGGAATAGAGTAGTGAATTATAGAATGTCTTGGGTTATTCGCTCTCCCCCATCTCATCCCTTTAAACTGGGAAATCAGGCGCGTAAGATAATTTCAATCAGAAATAGGAAAGATGGCGCAGTCTATCAGAAGAATGTAAGTAGCAAAAAGGAAAGAAAAAAAAAAAGCGCATTGGAATTACAGCCTCAAATTGATTCTGGTAGTGTCAATGTGTTGATAAATCGTAGTACTAACAGTAGAAGGGAAAACCGACAAGATATCCATGGATCGATGGAATCGATGGGCAGCATGTTGCTGCATCAGGATCCATTCGATCTAGAAACGCGCATGAACCGAAGACGATCACACGATTCGCTTTTGTCTTCCTTGCCGTCTTCAGCATCAATATATGGTTTATCTAACATCTATTGCCAAGCTGAGCCCCAACCAGAGCTGGAAACGATGTCCGAGCTAAGTGTGGAAAACGAGCAAGAATATCAGTCCATACCAGTCCCAGACGAGAATGGACTAGACAAAAAACCCACTCGACATAGTGCACCAGAAGCAGGGGGAGCCAACCTCGATTTTCGAGAGGACCCTGAAAACCAACCCGCACGAGCAAGTACTCGGGGCTCCGAACCACCGGGCTTCAAGTTGAAACGCGCTTCTGAGTTTGTTCCTGCGAGTTTATACAGTCAATCAATGGCCCAAATTCCTCGAACGCAGTCCACAAAACACCTGGACACTCTTGAAGACAAGCTGCGGACAATCGAATCAGATTTGAGGATGACAGAGCATCAAATCGGAGTGTTAGAGCGGCTGCTGCCGCCGTACCCTTGTACTCACGATGCTGCTGCTCGGGCAGAGATCCAGGCGGAATTGGACAAATGCAGGAGCCGCCGAGACACATTGCAGCGTGATCGAATGGAAACCGGGATTTTGTTGCGTCGATCCTGGAGACGTACTCACGATACTCAAGGTCGGGGCACGGTGTTTTTTAGTGCCCGGCCCTTGGATGAAGAGTAGAGGGTATGGTAAAAAACACGCGGGGTTCTTTATTTTTGTTATTTGTTTGTTTGTTTTGTTTAGGGTTACGAAACCATAGTATGAATTGGATTATTATTTATTGAAGAGGAGAGATGGTATAGACTGAGAGCAAAACCCGTGGTATGAACATGAATAATTACTGGCTGTGTGTGCCTTGCTGCCTCTAATATTTGCTCAACCCGGTAGAGGTTAGAAAGTTCTCCACAACAGCAACAGTCCTTTCAGATACTGGACAATCTCACTTCCACCCAGTTTGCTCTCACCATAAACCCGGTCCACAAAACTAATGGGCACCTCGGCCACAGTGCACCCGGCAGCTTTGGCTCTCACCATAAGCTCCATCTGGAACACGTAACCTTTGGCCTTGGTCTGGGCAATGATCTTCTCCAGAACTGGTTTTCGATACAAGCGGAAAGAACCAGTGAGATCGGAAACTCCAGGATTGAGCAATACAGAGGCTAGCAGATTGGCGCCCCGAGATATCATCTTACGCTTCAGGTCCCAGCCATAGACACCCCCGTCGCCCGCGTACCTGGTACCGGTAACAATATCGTAATCCTTCGATTTTTGTTTAGCAATAAACTCGGGTATGAATTTCGGATGGTGGGAAAAGTCAGCATCCATGATAATCACAAAATCCCCCGAGGTGTACTGTAATCCATGCACATACGCTGTGCCCAGACCGAGAAGTCCAGGCCGCGGTTTAAGTAAGATTCGATCCGAACCGTAGACATTAATCAGTTGTTTGGCAATATCCTGTGTGCCATCAGGAGAGTTATCATCTACAATAACCAGTTCCCAGTCGATGTTGCTGGAGTTAGACGGGGGGAACCATACTTTTTAAAAGAGAAAGAAAAGGAGGAATTACTTACTGTTCAGTGAACGTTTTTGCCAACAACCAAGTAATCACAGGCAGATTCTGGAGTTAGATATATTACAATTATATAATATATATAAAGAAGAGGTACGTACTTCACGTTCGTTATAGGTCGGAAGAATTACTGAGTATTTCATGCTTTTTGGTAGTAGTAAAAAGGTAAGGTTCCCAAAGAGCAAAGTAGCTTCTAGCTATATTGCACTGGATATAGCTATCGCTGGCTTTGTAGTGGTAGAATTAGGCGTAAAAAATAATGTAATTAAAAATAATAGAACAGTATTAGAAATATGATGTTATAGTATAATATTGCGTAGTGCAGCTCTGGAATTAAGGCTCCTATGTTGGTCGCACTATTGTTGGTCGCACTATTGTTGGTCGCTCTACTGTCAGAGCTGTTTCGGCACTAGAGCAAACAGCTCCTTTACCGAGAAACACTGTGAGATGTTTGTTTATAGCCTCGTGTAATCATCACAAAAGTCGATCAAACCGCTTCAATCGTTTGTTAAAGACATTGCGATCAATCCAACTATCTTGTTACACAAAAAGCTACCATTCATGCACCAGATGTTGCCTTCATGTGGGCTAAGATATGTTCTGTTTGAGACATAATTCCGGAATACACTTGCAGAAGCTCTTTAGAGTCTTTGATATTAGCATTCAACACATCCAAATTATCTTGTGACTGTCGAAGCGCCTCAACCAACGATCGCACCGCGCTATGTACATCCTTGATTCGGTCGACTTCCTCCATCAACGCGTGAATATCGTCTGCTTGCACATGGGCATTCAAACGCTCGCTTGTTTCGGTTAAATTTGCTGTCAAACGGCGAAACCTATCAGATAACCGTTCTTCCATTTCCTACAATATTCAAGTGTAAGTGAATGTACATTAACCCGATAAGGTTCTGGTACTTAAATCATTTCTCATCGGAGCGCGATTCCGACTCGAGTGAGTTCTACAAGACATATGATATGACATTGCCTTCTCTACAGTAATTTTTCCACGTAACAAGTTAGATTCTTTTTTGTTTTTTTTTTTTGTTTTTTATCCAACAAGCTTCGAACGAAATACACGTGTTCGTGATCCCAATTTACTACATATAAAAAATCAATTAATTCTCCACCCTGATGATCTCCGGATCCAGTATTCTTTATCTAAAACCCTGGTGTGTAATATTTGTCTCGAGGCACAGTAGAGGCCACTAGGGCTGCTTCTGTCCAAAGATGTGGGTATATTTCTTCCCCTTCTAAACTGGTACCTAGTATGATTTATGTCATTTCAAATTCATTGCTGTCTTTGCGACGCCGACCCATTTGGTACCAACCACGGTCCGGGCGCAGCCCCCGACGCACAAAGTACCGGTATCCCAGCCATACCAAACCAATAATGCTAAACCCAATCCCAAAGCCCGATATCGTTAGAGAGATCCAATGGTCATTCATCCACATGATGGTGCGCGCATCGCCTTGGTGCCACGATGATCCCACATAGTATGCAAAGAAACTGTCTGAAGCGTCGGAGTATTCGTTAGACGTCAATAGGCGCACCGCATTCATGTCTTCCACAACCCGATCTTTGTATTTTTTCCACAGAACTGACAAAAACAACGGCCCCGTAGAGTACATCACGGTCACGTAGGGCATGCCCCATTCTCGATTGTAGCTATCCAGGTTCTCGGTCACATACTTAAAAAACGGATGGCCAGGCACAGAAAGCATAATGTTGTTGGAAATTCCAGTGGGCTCGGTCCGGCGAAGTATAGCCGGAAACGTCAACAAGGGAGTCAAGTCGCGTTTACACCCCACGTCAAGGTCAATGTAAATCCCACCATAGTGCAGCAGAACAAAGTACCGAATCGCGTCTGCGCGCATGATGTTATAGGGATAGGAGTCAAACACAGGCAAAAACCAAGAATACTTCTCTTGGATGAATTCCCGAGCACTCACATCGGTCCAGAACTTATACTCGTAATCCGGATTAAACGCCTGCACAGACTGCTGGGCCTCTTGCCAGTACTCTGGAACTGACTCGTTGATATAAGTTTGGTGAATAATCTTAGGAACCAAAGACTTTCTACTGGTATCTTCAAGTTCACCTACAGTAATGTAGTCAGGTTTTCCTTCATCAAATAGCAACACGAACAACCCATAAACCTGGGAAAACAAGAACGCAAGAATCAGTAAAATTACAATTAGGAAGCAAAACACGTCACGACGCATAGTGCAGAAAAAAAAGACCTGTTAACTAAAACAAGTGTAATTAGAAATACAGACAAATGGAAAGAGAGAAAAAGCAATGCTGGAGAAAGAAAAAAAAAAAAGGGGAGAAAAAATCAGTATCTGTGGCAGGAGTCAGATCAGCAAAAGGTTTGATTTGTCTAAGATAGGTAAGTTTGGATTTATCAGAATTGGTGTAATACGCAAATCCTAAGAAATACAAGATATCCTCTGGTCGTAAAAAAAACCACCCACAAATAGACAATTAATGACAAAAATAATACAACTACTGTTCGGAAATGAAGTAGCAGGAAAATAGCCGTCACTAAGTTCTTGAGAGGGACAAAGGGATTAGGTCTAACAGAGAAGTGGGTATCAATACTTGGGAAGAGGAAGAAAAAAGTCTTAAATAGACCCTAAGGGGTAATTAAATCCTACCAGCCAAGTGGGTAAGCAGCTGTAATCTCAGCCCAATTTAAGGTTACCCCATAATAATTTGGTTCTCCTAATACCACGGAGAAAATATGAATTAGTTGGGGAGACAAAAAGAAAAAAAAAAAATAGACTAAAAAAAAGAACTAAAGTTATCAACAGGAAATAGATATAAGGCAAAACTACAAGCGTATAATTGCCTTAAATGTTCTGAGTCTGAGGTGTCTTTTAGTTACTCTATTCAAAAGAGAAGAATAGAAACCAATGTTTCCCCTTTTTCCGACCGAGTCTAATCAAACGCCTGTTTTAATCCATGATTCAGAGTAGAAGATAAAACTATCAGCACATAGAATCAGTATACGCATATCTATTAGCCTATATGAAATGAAATACTTGCATGAAGTGCTGTTTGATTTGTGTGGTAATATCTTTTCATTTGGTGGGGCATGATATGTGAAAACTCTATGTGCAGCTAAGTGCAGCTATGTTCAAAGAAACAAAGAATTACCAGCTCTTTTGGGCCAATTTTAAAAGATACTAATGCTTCTCAATATGTCAGGTTTCTTTTTCGATGTCTATTTCCAAGAGACATCAATCATGAAAGATGCGGTGTCTTTAATTGATGTTTTGAAGATCGTTTCCGTTTCACTAGCAGCAGGCACACGCAATCAAATCCTCCTTCTGCCTCTTCAGCAGCATGTTCGATCTCTGAATCCACTAATTTTTGAGTTTCACTCATCACATATTCTATAGAAGATATGTTCCATAAGAATAGTCCCCGAGGTGGAATCTGCAATGTCGACCCATGAACTATCTGTGTATCACTTCGAGTCCAGTTTACCCCGGGCGGCAGGTTTCTCTGATGCAGATCTTTATCGGTTGTAGTTTCAATTACCGCGGTCTCAGTTAGACTCACATATCGTCGATCTAGCATAACCCGGTCCATCCGCGGCGCCATGATCCAAGTCGACAGAAATGCACTAGGCATCGCGTTTAATCCAACTTCGCTAAACAGTTTGTTTGTCCATTCATTCAACTTCCCACCTTCTTCATTTATTTTCAACGGTTGATATCGATACACCCTATTATAGTCGTCTTGAGTTACTTGCGCTTTTCTCAAGATCAGGTCTGACTCTACGATCAGCAACTCTCCGCCGACAGCTAGAATCCGGTCGACGTCTTTCCAAAATCGTTTCGATGATGCCCCCTGTCCGTACGGAATTACACTGGACATATCACTGATATGAATTCCATCAAAGTATCCGTCATCGAATGGTAAAACAGCTGAGGCTGTTACAGGCACAGCCCCCACGCTCGAGCTATCATTGGCATTTTTCTGCATTTCCTCTATATTCAGTGTTATTCGATGTTGAACAAATTCCCATAATAATGGCATCCTCTGTCCTGCTGTTTGATCAATCAAGTCTAGTCCTACATAATGGCTAGATCCGTCCCCATTATTCTTATCTCGAGCATATTGCTGCGCGATCCATAGTCCACTACCGCAACCTATATCTAGAACTCTTCTTTTAGGCGAAGTAAAGAATATTCTTGAACCAAATACTTCCTTGTAAAGTTCGAACATGGCATTCTGACGGAGTATCTCGACCATATCACATGGATAGGGGTAGGATGCAAATCTCTCGGGATTGAGGAATTTTCGTGTGCCACGAGCTACCGTGTTTATTTCATTATATGTACTAATAGAATCGATACGACACACTCTACTGGTTTCTGGGGCACTTTGACGACGATCTGCTGAATTACGGTGGAGAAGGAATCGCGAATTCTTGTGCCGTTTGCTTCCACCATATTGCAACGACACCATTCAACCTTTTTCTATTAAAAAAAAGATTGAAACACAAACAAATATGGAGAATTTTCAAATATACCAGAAATAAAACGTCAATTATAGAGAAAACTAAGGAGAAGAGACAACATTCAGCTAAGTTGGTAATAATTTTGTCTGGACCCTGAACTTCGAACACATGATGCATGAAGGTTGGTCAACACAAAGATAGTCATTGGAACATAAATAAGCAAATTGAAGCTTTTTCCATGGAACCATGTTTCCGAGGGCCAAATGGAACTAAAATCTAACGGCTACCATGGTGTATCCAGTATGATTAAGGTATAATCTACACTGTAGAATATAGTTAAAATCGGTGTATGCCGCAATCTCTTGTAAGATGGCTACAGAACACATGTCCTAACTAGCATGACCTCTAGATTACAATAATATCACCGTTATAAACTGGTTCGTATAAATGAACCTGGTGGTAACACCAACTAGAATACCGAACGTATATTATAACTCATATATAAGCTCAATTTCGTTTACTTTTGAATCGGGCTCAATTACTACCCCCTCTGATCTCATGTGGAGCTTTGTTCAGGAACCTGATTAAGCAATTGACCTTTTTCTAATGCGCTGCGAACATTTGCGACCAACAATTTGTCCATTTTTATCTGAGTTTCCACAGTGAAAGTACCAAGGTGAGGAAGCAGGTACACTGAGTCATTTTCCAAAAGACCGGGGTGAATTTCTGGCTCTTTTTCAAACACATCTAGTCCTGCGCTGAATACTTTGCCTGATTCGAGGGCGGCTACTAGAGCAGATTCATCAATAACAGCCCCTCGGGCTGTGTTGAGAATCACCACGCCGTCCTTCATTTTGGCGAATTCTGCGGGACCCAAAAGATGTCGGGTGTTTTTGTTTAAGGGAACATGAACAGATATGATATCGCTTTCAGCTAAGAGCTCATCAAAAGTTGCGTATTTGACGCCGAGCTCTTTCTCTACCTCGGGCTTGGGATTGCGATTATGGTAGATGATATTGACATCATCAAAAGCTTTGATACGACGAATAAAAGCAGCTCCAATTCCTCCCATTCCAAGAATGCCAATAGTTTTGCCTTCAGGGTCATGGCCAATCTGGGCAGACCCACGAAATTGTCCATTTCTCAAGGCTTTCTCGGCAATATAAGTTTTCCGAAGAGCTCCTAACATCAATTGAAGCGCCACATTAGCAGTGGCGTTATCTACAGCCTGAGGAGTGTTAGAGACACTGATTCCTTTCTTTGTGCATGCATCAACGTCGATTTGGTCATAACCCGCGCCGTGATGCGAGATGAATTTGACAGAGTCGGGGAAATGGGCCAAGAGGTCTTTATCTATCAGGCCCGTGAATGCCGCCGATGGAACTGTTCGAGCGATAACTACCACACCATCGTATTTCCCTGCATCGAGATCGGCAATGAACTCTTCACGAGTACCGGAATTGAGTTGGCGGAGTTCAGCAATGGAGCTGAGAGCTTGCCATTCAGCAGGTGCAAACTCCAGTTTACCTAGAAATAAAGCGATGGGTTTAGACATGTTCAATTAGAAATATACAAAAAAGTAAGGACAAAAAGAAAGGAAATCTAATCAGGGAAGAAACTGTGATTTCCAGAGGCTTTTATAGACCATTTTACCTCCAATAAGAAACGTGGGGTAATTTGTGGGGAAATGGTTAAATAGGTTATCAGTACAATAATAAAATTTCTAATACTGCTAATAATTATAATAATTAGAATAATAGTAGTACTACTACTACTACTACTAATAATAATAATAATAATAATAGTAATAATTTTAATATTAATATTAATATTCATATTAATAATAAACCAATAGCATCTAAGTATAACTTACTCAAGTAGTGAATTTAAACACCAACAAAAGAGTATATATTGTGAGAACATTGAATTGGTCCATACAGGAAGTTCGGTAGACTACTACACCTATATTTCACCAAGTTCCACATATATGATTTAACTACTCATATAGCCTCCATCAACTACAATGATTTCACCATGGACATAATTAGAGGCTCGAGATGCCAAATAAATTGCTGCACCTTGAAGGTCCTCCGGTTTACCCCAGCGGCCAGCAGGAATTCTAGCAAAGATAGTTTGTCCGCGCTCGGATTCAAGCATTTCTCGATTTATATTAGTAGGGAAGTAGCCTGGAGCAATACCGTTGACATTAACCCCACGACTGGACCATTCATTAGCCATGGCCCGAGTCATATTGGCCAGTCCGGCTTTAGCTGTAGCATAAGCAATGGCATATCGTCCTCCAGTGTACGACATCACAGAACATATGTTGATGATTTTTCCTCGAGCACCTAGAACAGCGTCCTCATCAAGTTCCAACATTCGCGCACCAATATCTCGAGCCAACTGAAAGCAGGAGTGAAGATCAACTTGCAATACACTTGCCCACTGCTCGTCACTAAACTCTTCTACAGGGTTACGTGTCGTGATTCCTGCGCAATTAAGAAAGATCCGAACAGGTACACCTAATGCATCGATTTGTTTGACCACATCACCGGGAGCGCCGGGCTGGCTTAAATCTGCCTCGATAATCTTTACCTTACGGCCAAGTGCTTCAGCCGCATCCTTTGTCTCAGTGTTCGAAGGGTCTCGCTGGACCAAGATAAGATCTGCCCCAGCTTGAGCTAAGCCTAGTGCCATTGCCCCGCCAAGCCCACGGGTCGCACCAGTACATAGCGCAGTCACTCCGGTCAAGTCAAACAAACTAGTCATTACTTCTATATAGATGTTGGTAGTTCGTTAACAAAATCTAGCAATTATATATAGTAGAATACACTTATCCCCCCACCACCCACTATTGGGCAAAATGCGGGGGGAAAACTTTGTTTAAGGTTGTGATCGCTTGGCAACAAACCTTCATTACAAACTCTATTTGCTAATATAATACTACCAATACGAATAATATACTACTAATTCATGGCTATCATTCTACAGAGATCGCTCTCGCCTAGTATCACTAAAAGCTATACTTGAACCGTGGATCGGCGTCTCCAAGATTGTCCCGCTGAGATGCTGGCAGGTCCAGCCGCCAGTCGTCACAGCCCCGGGATCGGCGAGAGGCTGCGATTCTTAATCCTAAGTAAAAACATGTAAACATCACTCCTCCTAATACCGTGAACCCTACACCAGTAGCATAACCTACTGTATATTGTGGAGCATGTGTGCTTTCAAATAAGAGCGAGGCTACTAATCCTCCTATGTTTCCAACTCCGATCTGGACCGCCGAGATTATGCTTCGTTTATAGTGGCCAGAGATGTTGTTTTGCAACCAAGTCAGAGCCAATGGCTGACAAGTAAAACATCCGGAAACTAGGAAAAAACACGCCAAGTATTGGGCACCCCAGGCAAATGATCCTCCTTGCCACAATAATAGATACCCTAACAAACACACAACTACTCCTCCTATGGAGAACCAGTACCGGTGCTGCGCTCGATCGGCCGAATAGGCTACTGCCAACGAAACAACCGTAGCCACTATATAGATCGGGATCAAGAGAACCTGAGTTCTCTGAGGGGTTAGGTTCCCGATTCCTAGGAGGATGCTGGGCATGATCACGGTAGAGGCTACTCCCGAGTAATTGATGCAGAAGTACATCATCGTACCGATATACATTTTCCAGTCAGACACAATCAACCGAGCAGTGAAGGAGTTTAAATGATTCATATCCGCAATCCCGGTCTCGTGCTCGGTCTGTCGGCTCCGAATAAACCAACGTTCGCGATCAGTGAGGAATCTTGCTGTTTCGGGCATATTAGGTACCAGCACAAGTGCCATGAGCCCAATCAGAACAGAGAGGATGCCCTCCATTATAAATATCCATCTCCAGCCTTCTAATCCGCCTAATCCATCCATTGATACCAATCCGAATGCTAAAAGACCCCCAAAGGCTCCAGCGATAATACTTGCCGCAAAGAAAATGGTGATTCGTTTCTGTAGTTCATAGGGTTTATAATACATGGAGATCAGATAGATCGATCCCGGCATTAATCCTGCTTCAAATGCACCAACTAAAACACGGGCCACAATTAAAGTCTGGTACGAAGTTACAAACCCCATTCCGATCGAGGTAATTCCCCATAACATAACAATGGTGCCCAACCAGTATGCCGGAGTCAATTTCTTCACAATCAAATTGCTCGGCACTTCTAGCAAAATATATGGTACAAAGAACATCAACAAGGCCACATTATATTGGTTTCCTACTAGATTGAGAGATTCTTCCATGCCAGCTATCTTGGCATTTCCGATACTGACCCTGTCTATAAAGGCACATAAGAAAAGTATGAACAATATTGGAATAACATGCCAGTCTACTTTTCTCATCAACTTTTTCTCATCTTCATCTGAAAAGCCTAATATTCTCACCTCGCCTTCTTGAGGTGGCTCTATTATTATAGTAGATATCTCTTTCTTTTCTGAATATGAACTCATCGCTGTGAAGGAGCTTTAAGTGAAATACACTGCTTATAAATCCTTTAGAGAAATTATCGTCACGTTGGTGCATTGAGAAGCAGACCCACTTCTAACTAGGGTCTTTCAATAATATGGATTGATATTATTTTTGATGAATTAGAGCATTCGGACCCTAACTATGGTTTTCATATATTTCCATTCAGGCTAAACTGCCAGATTTGGGGTCCCGATCTGAACTGTCAATAAAAATTCATAAGAAAGCTATTCAGTTAAGACGCTTTGCTCAATTTCGCAATGATTCAAAATACCATAAAATTAATTAACAATAACATCTGCTGAGGTGATATTATCTACAGGGCTCGACTGCCCTTCAACCTTTCTGGAAAATATTGGTCTTGTGGTCGGAAAATAAGAATTCCTATGGGGCTGCGAGAATAAGATTTTATTGTAATCACAAGGCAACTTTAATTAAAGCTTAACTGATTTTTAATTATCCCGAAGACTTCGTTAAATATATGACCTCAATCCAAAGCAATCATTCTTTAACTTTTTTTATGTTTATGTATTTTGCAAGTTCTTGTAGTTTTTGTGGAATAGACAAAATAGTTTTGAACCTAGAATCTGATCGTTACAGAGTTTTTCTCGTTTAGCTTACAATAAGATGTTCGTCTTTTCAAAAGATTAAAGTTACTGATTTAACTAATAGAATTTATAAAATGTCAGTATGGATGACAAAAAGCGAGTAGATTAGTTAATCAAGTAAGACTACTACATTCCTTCTACACGGGTCCGAGCATTTTCTAATATAATCTCTAATTCAGCAGAATCGCGAGGTTTCAACCGAATGAGAAATTCTTTTGGCTCAGCGACCAGTGCAGAAGGAGACTCATTTGAAAGCATCGGGTCCGGATTCATCATGTAGCTAGAGTCGGAAGGAGGAAGAATTTCGAAGGCTGTAATGAGTCTAACAAAAGCAGTGAACAGTTCACGATTAGCTAGATGTGAGCCAGCGCACATTCTAATGCCAGCACCATAACCGTAATGTGGAGTTCCAGCTGCACCAAGTTTGGATTCAAGATATCTCTCAGGAATGAACTCATGGGGACTATCAAAGTGAATCGGATCATTATTGGCAGCATATGCGTTCATATAGAAAAGTGTATTGGCAGGATACGTCACGCCATTGCATTCAAATGCCTTAATGGATGTTCGTGGAAGACACAGAGGAATGACTGTTGAATGGCGCAGTGTCTCTTTAACAAAAGCACTGATATACGGAAGACGTTCTTCTTCTAGACATTTATCCCAAGCATCCCCATTAGGATATACTGACATGATTTCGGCATATGCTTTGGACTGGATACGTTGACCATAGCCAGGCTGGGAAAGATGTCCGACTCCAAGGATCAGATTAGCTGGAATGGTATCCAGACCAGCAGAAACCATCGTAAGACATATGCTCTTTAACTCAGCGTCATTGACTTTCATTGACGGGTTCTTGAGGATAGTTCCAGTTATGCAAGGCTTGTCTATACCGGTCTTCATGTCCATTTTCAGTTGGTCCAGCAAGAGTTTGAGATACTTATCACGCCGTGATCGTAAATCCACTGCAATAGCATTTTTTGAGAAATCAAACCATCTAAGAAACGGTAGATAATCTTGATAGTTATTTGTGTGAGAGCGGAGCCGAGAAATTCCCGTCTCTGTAGAAACTATTTCTCGAAGTAGTTGGTCATCCACGGAGTTGATACGTGTACCGTAATTTAAGGTCAATGATGTATTAAGAGCGTAGCGTTGAAATATAGGTTTTATATCCAGATCAGCAGTGCCGTTTCGAGATAGAGCATAAAGATCCCGAATTGCTTCAGATGATTCCAGATCAATGATCGGCATATACGATTGTACTGCAGGGCGGTTCAGCGCAGTAGCGGCCGTTTTACGTCGTCTTTTGCAAGATTCATCCCAAGGAGAAGTACCAATAGTGAAACCTTGAGAAGATGACACCACTTTGTGGAACGTGTAGAGCATTGGCCTGGATACAAGAGCACCTTGGTTTTCAATCCACAACTTGCGAACAGATTCAAATGAGTTGGCTACGACCACTCTTTTAACTCCAAGACGAACCTGAAACACAGGACCGTACTTTTTAGCCCATTCAGTGTAGACTAAAGCATGATTTTCGCCGAGCTGGAAAAGATTACCTACGATCGGCCACCCGGGAACTTCAGGAATCCCTTTGATTCTGGGCTGATCAGAATATATTTCAAAGATATAGTCCAGCACGACGAAAGACGTCAGAAATAATGCAGCAATGCCACATAATTCATAATATGAAAACCACATATGATGATTCTGAAATAACAGTAAAGAATAATGCCTGTTAGCTAGAAGCAGAATAACCCAGATAGATATATGCAGAAAAAGTGGTACGATTATAGATCAGAAACGCAGAACATTGGAGGCATAATGATACTGACGTGGTAGGATAAGAAAAAAGGGGCTCAAAAATTTGATAAAAAAGAATTCTTTAAAAGCATTGTTCAGCTTATTATCATTGCAGAAAATTTGATGTGTTCCATCTAACCATAGTGCATGCTCACAAAGAAAGAAAATCCGGGGTAACAAACTTTATTTAGATGAAGTTAGAGAGCACAGGCAGGGTTCATTCTCTCATAGACTGAATCTTCCATGGACTAATTCCAGTGATTATAGTTCATTAAATCAACTATAACTCGCAGAGAAAGAAGAAATAGAAAGAAAAAAAAAATAATAGAATAAGCACTCGAACCATGACAGGTGTCTAAAATCTATATACCGGTAAAAGTATTGAGAACCTTCGAAGGATAAAAGGTGTGCAAGTTAACGATAAGGATTAGGGCATGCAAGATATGCGATCGTGGACGATCGGCGAGAATTATACGGGCATTTTATTTAAAACTACAAAGAGCAAAATTCGAGAAAAAATAGGTAGTTTGCAAATTTAGAGTTTTGCAGGTGGAGCCTTCCATTTAATGCCGCTATGTTCAGCAATGTTCATCACTAAAGCCCGAGCACTCATGACTTCTTCCACAGTAGCGCCATTGTTAAGAGCACCTTTCAGATGACCTTTTAGCTGAGGATTCACGTCTTGCGGTACTAAAGCGGAAACAACCACTAAAGAGGTCTCTTTCGCACTAAGTAGATCAGTACAAGAAAGTAACCCTCCATAAACATGATAGATAGCATATTGAGCCAAATCAGGATAGGACGTAGCCATTTGACTATGAACACGACGAGATATCTTCTGATAAATCTGATCAAAAAAACTCTTTCCAATCCTATAGTTATCTTCTGGGCCGCGTTCAACTCGAACGGGGGTATCGCGGAGAAGTTCCGGTGGGGTAGCATCTTTAAGGCGCATTAGCGAATTAATGGCTTTCGGAAGCCCAGCTAAGGCTCCGCTTTTCAGTAAGGCATCACGGATTCTATCAGCAATTAATTTTCGAGCCTCCAAATCGTCCGCTCTGGTTTCGGTGTCTAATGTATAACGGAAAAGGGTCGGCAAATCCTCGGGTCGGTTACATACAGATAAAGCTGTGGCAGCGATTATGTACCAGGTTTTGGCTAGATGAGGATACGACCTCAATTGAGCCATATAGGCAGGGGTAACGAAAGTCATATTTTCAGATGTAGTAAAAGTTTAGGAACTGGACTATAAGAATATCAAGGTGGTCGGTTAATGATAATCGTATAAATCGATGTGTGCGTGGTTTAGGGTATAATGGCAAAGCCAATCGAGAGTTGATTTCGGCCTCAGATCCAACTCTACAGCAACAAACCGTTGCCGAATGAGAGATTGAGATTTAAGATCATTTTTTAATTATATAAAGATATATACTTAAATGATTTATTAAGCCTTTAGTCTCATGCAAAGATGTCAATTGGTTAGGAAATATATCTATAAAACAGCTGTATTGAATGCTACGTGGTTAACTGAGAAAACCCTGAATCTTTCAGAGAGACCTTATGATAGATGTTTAAATTTATTCAAATCTATATAGCAAAAATAAAGGTTCATTAGTGTTTCTTGTCTTTGTAATACAAAAGAAAAACTAAAGAAATCGGATTCGGATAACATCCAGGGTTCTAGTTTAGAGCTAGATCCTTCATGGGCTAAATTTTAGAACAGGTTACAATCGGCATATTGATTCATTAGTCTACACATTAGTTATTGACAGGTAATGTCGACAAGGTTTCTGGAGTAACAAGCTTGCTTGGCCGACCATAACTGCGATCGATATCCATAAGGACCTTGAGTGCATTACGACTTCGAAGGTAAGGCAGGGACGCATGCGATTCCTTTCTAACGGAAGTAGGCACAGAGTGTCCAGCTTCAGTAGGAACTGCTCTCAATGAATCTGGCAGTGGCAACAGATTCTGCAGTAGTTCATACATGGCTAACGTACATCCAAATTGAGGAGATGAGCGGAAGATACGTGCCGGGCCCCCTTTGAAAAATGCTTTAAATCCTTCTTCTCGCATCACAGTTCTCGCACAATCAAGCAATCCCTTATATTGAGTTTGTCCTTTTCGTGCTTCAACCTGCAATCTGGTTTTTATCACATCAAATGGTGTAGTGAAATAAGCTGCTGGCATACCGGCAATAGCTCCAGCAATCAGTAACTGCCCAATACCTAACTGTTTATTAGGACCTTCACCAAAATAATCTTTCTTCAAATGGGCATAAGTTGGAAAGTAAATCGCCGAAAAAGGTACATCCCGAGCTAAACATGCCGTTGCACCTTTATATAGTCCAACCAAACCCAAAGAACGAACAATCCATAATGCCGACCGTTTAGGAGTGCCTTCTACAGATTTAGCCAGCTCGCCCTGAATTTGCAAACGAATTTTAACAATCTCCAAAGGATTCGTAAAAACAACCTGACAGGCACCGGCAGTACCACCAGCTAATATCTCGTATGGTAATTTGATACTACCATCCTTATTGGCAGTCTTTCCCCGGACCAAATCATTCACAGTAAGCTTTATAGCTTTCTCTGGCGCAACACCAATTAGTTGTGGTCCCAAACCAGAGTAGAGCCCTCGTAAGCCTTCTCTATGAACGACCTTTTTAAAACAGTCCCAGGAGTTTTTATACATTAGTTGTTGACCAGGCACACTAGACCGTTGATTCTGCATACGAGTCTTTACCAGATCAATAGGGTAAACAATAGTCGCTCCAAAAGCTCCGGCCATAGAACCTAATGCAAAATGATGGACAGACTCGAATACTTCACTTAAGAAATTTCCAGGACGGAAAATTGTAGCATGCTTTGCAGCATCAATTTTGGCAGCCTGAGATTCTTTATATAGAACCTCGGCATCCCGCCAAAAGGGGTTAAGCACACGTTCAAAGTCATTTAAATATAGTTGCCCTGATTGATTGTCTAAAGAAGCAAAATGAAAAAGCAGGTCAATCTCCAATGGGGTGAAAATACCAAACTGAGTAGTACGAGCGGCTTCTTCACTAAACGCGATTTTTGAAATAGTATGATCAGTAGATTTCTCAGCAGCATTCTTCACAATATGGTAAACAATGTCGAATTCTCGGATAAGATTCTCAAACGCCCTCAGAGTAGCATATGAGACATTGCTGGAAATAGAATCAATGGTATGAAGGTTGTCAATAATATGCTTACTTAGCTTATGACCAGTAGTTTCAACAAGAATACGACGGAAATCATCAATAGAGATATAACCAGATCGGTTCTTATCATAATGAACGAATGCTTGTCGAACTCGTTCGCCATGAATTCCCCGAAGCATCTGACTAAATTGATGATACGTTAAATCATGACGACGAGATTTAGAGCCGAGGTAGAGCTGGGCCCAGATTGAGTTCCAGTCAAAAGGAAGGGAATCTTTGGTAATGTGTTGATTATAAGATTGAACAAAAGACTCGAAGTTTACGAAACCAGTGCGATTCGGATCGAAAACTCTAAACGCGAGTCTGAACTCAGCATCAGGAGTAACCAATAACCGTTCAAAATCTAACCAATCTTCAAAAGACAGTTTTCCCTTCAATCCACGATCAAGGGCCGGGAATAGGACACCATAAGAATCGCGAGATATGTGCTCATAATTCTCTTTCTCTGGGGCCACTGCATTGACAAAATCTTCAAGAGACATAAAAGCCTCAGGACCATCTCGAATAGACGCATACTTTAGAAAGCGAGCTCTAACAGAAATGGGATTTAATTCAGTAGCTGATTCTGATTGAAACATCATCTAAGTTAGTTCTGGTTGCTCTGATATTCAGTGCTCGGACAAGACAATAATTCTGATTCAATGGCAATGACAACTATTCCATTAAAAGAGAATATTGATAGTAAAGAAGAAATAGATTTTAAAAAAGGGAAGGAGGGAAAAAAAAAGAGTGCATTAAGATTATGAGGTCTCACTAATTAATTAGTGAGTTGATGATGAGGGGATTGAAACAAGGTTTTGAGTCTGCATTAAAAATCCGGGGAAAAGGAAAACAATGGCCACAAATCGTTTTAACAGAAACAGACTAGTGTACAATTTTTTTGCAGTTCGGGTTAATATTGAAGTCAAGTATTGAAAAATAAATATATAAATATATATATATATTGTATACCATCTGCAGACCTCATATGAACAATATCACGTAAAATAAGTAAGTACCCAAAAGACCCAAAAATTACATAGCATTGAAGAACTAGAGAAGAATAAGATAAATCTATAATCTTCTAAATAGCCAAACACTATGGAAGTATCATAATAGAAAAGCACTCTACAAAAATTCCTTTAGCTGCCCTCAACAGTAATTGAATATTATTAGCTCTTTAGCGTGAATTTGTATTACGAGCCAGTGATGCAGCCGAGGAGAAACTATCGGGAACATTTCGAGAGAAGCGGAAAACCATCTCCTCGATATAAACCAGATTAGAGGAGACCACTAGAGCCGAACCATAGAACTTTGTACATACCTTTGATAAACAAAACAAAATTACCCAGAAGTGAGTGCAATATCTTTCACAGACCAAAAAACCGAAGAGGTTGTTTTGAAATAAAAGTTGTTTAAAGTTGGTCTCCAAGTTGAAAGTCTCTGGAAATGGAATCCACTGATTAAGCATCCATCCCCCGCTTGGGCCCGAAGAGACCCGGCCACAAAAATGAGTCAGAGCCAATCAAAACCGAAAACGGGCGCCATATAATTAACATAATGTCTAGACCCGCTGTCCTTAATATTTAATTAAACATTTTATATTTTATGCTATGCAACTTATCTTCTACAAAACAACTTCACCAGATTATAAATAATTATTGTCATTTCTCTTGTATTTTATCGTAATGTATCCTAGCCTTTCATAGCTTGTTTTTTACTTGAGGTACTATAATCATAAACGTTCATGTCCACCACATCAATAATATGCGGCGTATATTAGTAATTTTGGCAGAACCATTAAAGTGTCTGTTGTATATTATTAGCTTGAGTCATGGATGGTATGCCTAGTACAGTTTCGGCGCCTATTAGACCAAACTCAGTTTCCAGTATTCGAATTGGTATGATGCTTTCTCCTAGCCGAATGGCACCTTCTCCATTGTGATTCACCCGTTCGTAAACCACCCATCCTTCTGGTACAACGCCCAAGAATGGCCAGTCGACTCGCGACCGATCGACGGTCAAATTGAGAGAACCAGCTCGAGATCTTCCGTCGATCTCTTCTGCTCTTCCCACGCGACTGTCTCCACTATCTCTCGCTGAAGGCGTTGTGCCATGTGACTCCTGGAAAACTTCCTGTTGAATATTAGGCACCAAACCAGCATTATTCGGAGAATGCGTAGATGGCCTGGAGGAAGGAGGTGTGTTCTGTTGAATGGGTCGTCGACAAGTTGGGCATGATTGCTGTCGTTCTATCCAACTCCGTAAACAACCACTATGAAAAACATGACCACAGTTTAGTTTTTTAGGCTTATTACGAGGTCGAGTATTCAAATCAGATAGCAACATGTCTTCCCGGCATATAATACATACATTATCGTGTTCCAAATCTGCCGCGGAAGCATCAGCATAGGCAGTATCCATAGTTGATATTGCTTTACGGTACTGAATGTAATCACGAACCACGGAGATGAGAGATCGTATGTTTTGATAAATATCCCGAACAATATGTAGCGGCAACCCATAGAAGTAAAACATAACCGCAAAGAAGCATGCAAATACTGCCAGACGCACAGTCTCAAAAGCAATACTGATATAGAAACCTATGACCACCTTCATTTCCCAAACTTCGTCGTCTTCTTCGTCTTCTGAAACACCGTTGAAATACTCCCTGAGGTATGGTTTATATATGTACAGCTCAAAAACCTCTGTCAAATAACGAAGGGTGCTAGTAACAGCTTGCAGTTGCAGAAGAGCGAACTCAAAGGCAAACATGACCATCTCATTAACCTGACGTTGGAGTAAATCCTGTGCACAATATTGAAAGAAAGCAAAGTCAGCTAGGTTCAGAAGTATTAAGGCAGCCGAGATGCGAAGATGAATATGGGGAAATCGATCGGATAAAAGCACAGTAAGGAATCGAATTCGTTCTGCTAGTAACCAGTGAAACATTTTAAATGACAGTACTATTAACAGAACTATTAGAAATCGAAGATTAAACGAGTCACGGAATATAGTAAGGGCTAAGCATGTTTCAGTTATGGAATACCACAGTTGTTCATTGAGACCTTCGCTTTCAAAGGCTCTCAAGGTCCCAAAAAAAATAGATTGAACAACCTTACCAAACATAATTGAGATAAAAATAGCAGTATTGCACATAATAAGTAAGGATGCATTATTGTGCGAGAGATATACTGCGGCGGAATAGAAGTTTGGCCGTTGCTGAAACGCTACAGCCACCACACCTGCTGCCAACGCAACTGATATCTATGTTAGAGACGAAGACAGAAAAAAAAAATAAAAAAACATTAATAATAGTTTAAGAGTAATACTTACATATCCATAAGCTGCCAACTTCATGACGCCCTGTTATATTGTGGAATCTACGACCAAACGAAGAGAGAATCTCAACTTGATGGTGTGAGTGGGTAACTCCCAAACTCAACTAAACTGGGTGTTGGAAAGTGGTAAGGAATAATATACCACTGGCCTTACCAACTTGATAACGACTTCTTAATATAGCTGTGAACTTCTAGAAATAAAAGGAAAATTAATTAATACATAAATAAATACAGTCATTACTCATTGAATTGCGCTTCAAGTAGCGCTAGTTCATCATCAGATATCTCGCTAAGAGGACTTCCCTCTTGAGCAATTGCCAATCCCGGCCAGACACTTTCCTCTATATCCAATCCATCAATCTCAATACCTGGTATTTCATGGATCGGGGAATTCATGAATGTCTCTAATTCTTTCTCAGCCTTTTTCATTGCTACCATAACCGTAAGCTCCATCCGTGAAATCATCTGAGATTGCGGGCCTTCATAGGCCGATTTAGCACAGGCGTATAAATGGTGAAGATCCTCTTTTAACTGACTCAGACTTTGGACTTGTAACAGTTCGGCCTTCTTAACAAGATCTAATAGAAAAACACCATCATAATTCTGACAAAACTTTTCGTCAGTTTCTAAGTCAGTTATCAGTTTACGCCGCTCGAGACTAAATGCACGGTGAATCACATCTCGACAGAGACTGGCCTCGGCTAGATATAACATCTCAACCATATCATGGTCGATACTTGCTAATTGCTCCTTTAAATTTTCACGTTCAGAGATCAACTCACTGATTCTCATCATATCATTCAATTCAGCTTGTAGGTTTTTAGCCAATTTAAGCCGTTCTTCAAGTTCTTCCTCGGAGAGATCGGACTTGTCGCTCATCATTTCGATTTCCATTTGCAACCTTTTTATCAAGGCCGCACCACGTTTCATTTCTCGCTTAAGTGTCCAATAACGACAAATCTCTGCCACTAGGTCCTTTGCCTTGACTACACCTGCACGACTAGTATTGTCCACCACACGGTCATAAATTAACTTGGGAACCAATGGAGTACCACCAGACGTTTTCCAGTAGATGTTTTCTTCTCTTGATAGAGGGGGCTGATGTTTTTTGTGTTTCCCTTTTCCCATGTTAAGGTTTAGGACTATTTTGGGGGATGAGGAATCTTGCGGAGATGTGAGGTATTCGTCACTATTGTCATTATCTTTCCGTCGGAAATATTCCTGTAATTTGGACAAGTACTTATCAGTTTCGCGTTCGTTTTTCCATTCAATAGGAGTGTGTTTATCGCAGAATGCTTCCATTTGTTCAGGAAAATTGACAGCGGTCAACGCACCTTTCATTGACATATACAGACGAGCACGTCTTGCGCAAGATACATGAAAGGCTGTAAAACAAGATTTGCTATAGCATTGAATGCATGCACCCATTTTACGACGACATATAAAGCACAAGAGCTTCCAACGGGAGTTTGGAATATCATCCACACCCTGAATGGGTTCCATATACGCTAGATTACCAATCGTGGTTTCTGGTATCCATAGAGCACATGATAAGTGTGCCCAGTGGTTGGTATCTGTGCGCTTGAAAGCCCCAGAGTCAGAAGGACAAAGAATGCAGTTTAAGACATGACGGGGAGAAACAATACAACGCCGACAAAGCCATTGGCCTTCGGGAATAAATGGAATGCCATAGCAGTCTTGATGCACAGCCATATCGCAACCGTCACAAAACACGATGGCATTACTATTCTCTGATTCGCCGTCGTCACAAACAGCACACCGGGCATCACTCATGTCTTCGGCATCTTGGTTATTACGCTTAATTTCCAACTTTTTCGGAGTCATTTTTAACTCCAATAAAAACCATTCGCGCTCTATTACTGTCATGATAATCTCAAACATCTCGCGGGATATGGCAGGGACACCGTCATTTTGCCGCCGTAGATTCAAACGGTCGAGAAAGCAATTATCCTGGTCATCCATATCGTACTCTACTAGAAAGCCACCATCGTACATTCCAACTGATTCCATCAGATCTGTTCGATCTGGCAGAGGGGCTCGGATGAACTCTGGGGGATGAATGTATTCATCAGAAACTAAATAACCCATTGATTTTAAAAAGGATGTAACTCCTAGATTTCCCCCTCGAAAGGGTGTAATCTTTCTAAAGCTGGGCTTCAAACTGGGTTCTATTTCTCGGTCAGTAAAGTCATCATGTCGTATCCTACGAGAACGTCCCCGTAAATGTTCCAATCCAGAGTGTCGTGGCTGCTCTGTCGGAAATGCATCAGTCTCGGTTGATGATAGAACTGGAAGTTTTAAACGACAATCAAGGTTTGGATGAAATTCAAGAAATGATCGTTCTTCCCGTGGTGGATCAATTGGTACTTGGTTGGCCATGCCATAAGGAGTTACTTGATAATCGATCGCGAATTAAGTTTCGAGACGCGGCTGACTCTTAGTATTGAAAGACACTAGCGCCCAATAATGACCTGATAGTTGTAAACAAGAAGTGGTAGAAATAAAAAAAAATCACAGTAAAATATGAACAGTTCTCTAGACCTTGAGTTAATAAGTGTTTTATTCTGCAGTGGAGTGCAGTGCTGTGTACAAAATAGAAACCGATACAGGATATGTTTGAGACCTGTTACCCGGCACAGCTGAATTTAGGCCATGTGACAACTTCTCGGCCTCAGTATGGAGGAGAATAAAGAGATGGATTATCAAGGTCGACTGTGGTATACAGAACAAATCAATGTAGATAATTGTATACCCAAATTTGATAAAAGCGTAACGCTAAAACGAGACTACATGAATACACAGATAACTACAGTTGAAAAAAAAGCGACATGACAAAAAAGATAAGATACACATTAATTAGGTTGTAGATTGTGATGATTGTAAGACCATAAAAGTATGAATTGACCTAGTTACCGCGCAGTGATGGTCAAGTCAATATAGTTGGAAGTCGATATAATTGGAAGTACCTGTCTCGGTACAAGAAGAAGAACAAGCTCAAAGTTTGTCGATGAACCTTGGAGTTCCTTTACAGTTGTAATAATCCATCGGACGATGATGAATCTTGAGATTGGGAAAATCGTGCTGGTCGCAATTTCCGACCAAAATTTCCAATAGCTCGGGCAAAAACCGTGGCGCCATTTCGGATAGATGATCCAGCAACATCCAGACGGTCAGATATGGTAGGGATAGATTCTCCAAGTAGAGGTGAAATGCTTTGGTCCTGATCTTGATTAGGATCTCTATCAGTGAATCTTGATCTGGGAGGTTCGCTATGCGCAGCATTGATATTGCCCACTGGTAAATAGTCTGGATTACTTGAAAGGCTGCGGCTAGATGAGCGGATACTTAACTCTCTATTGATTAGATCCCGGCCCTCGGCCAGATTGCCAAAGAGATCTTCATCGTCATCAAAGTTAAGATTATAAGCAACCATTTTAGATAAGCGATCATAAACGTTGAAAGCAGTTAAAATGACAGGTATTAAAATAAGCCGAGGAAGCCAGTCATTAAAGTATTCTGAAATTGGAGTAAGGTTAATTGATTTGCCGACGAATTCCTCAAACATGGAAGATCGGTCAGGCAACAAGGTAAGGAAGTTGTAACTCAAAGGGATCGTCAAGCGGCACAAATACATAGAATAAAATATGGCTGAGCTTAAATCAGTGTGACGGGGAACCAGGGAGTATAAATTGAATATGCGGATGCGCGAAAGAGAATAGAAGGCCGTGAGGCAAATATATAACAAACACACAGAAGACAGAAACTGTTGTACTGTACCCTTTGTATGAGAAATACTTAGACCTATTAGGTTTGCAGGGGTTCCATGAAGAACTTCCGAAATCACAATAATCACTGAAACGATAGTTAAAACCAGACCTATGAGTCGAGATGTCCAAGGAACTACGAAAGCATACACCCAATAGGCCACAGAAGGAGACAACCGTGTCTTCGTGTAGGTAAACGTCAAAGTTCGAGTAGATGAAGATTGAATGATATCCCGTATTCGAGATGCTTGAGCCACGAGAAGATTCCATTCGGCCTCATACCTGACATTGCGGCGTTCAGCCGCATTCAGTCGTTTGGCTAAGTTGTTTAGATATTTCGGGGTCACATCTGCAGATGTAATAGTATGATAAGATCGCGCCGTACTAGGCGGGATTAGTAGAAGAAGGTTATCTATCCATTCGTCGTAGGGACCAGGTTTAGCCCCCTCGAGAGCTAAAATATCTGCTCGAGTTTCCGCCAAATCCGTCCGAGCTTCCTGAAAGGAATCATGAATACGAGAAGCAGAAGATTCTAAACGCTTTAACTGAGTATGTAAAAAAGAACTCATGACCAAATGTCGGGGAACGTTAACTAAACCATGGCCCAAAAGCCATATAGCGTATATCAACATATATGAATGAGACAGCGCGATAGCTAAAGCCTTGATACTAGTCAGAGTCAATCCTGCGCTTATAACAACGTAAATCAAACACACAACAATAACCGCAAACATAACCAACTGAAACTTGGCATTATAGCGCAAGGATTCAATCAATCGCCGGTAAGAAGAGGCTTGGCCAGATTCAACATATCCTTGGAGAACAGGCAACACAGCCCAAGTCAGCACAAACTGAAGCCAATACATAACCCGCCATAATATAAGTCTTGCTGCCGATCCTATACAAAATAGAGATGATGCATGAGAGCATGTTATATCAATGGGGAGTAAGGCAATGATGGAGGTGGGAATAAATACCGCCAAGGCGACAGGAAGGAGAACGTAGGCTGGAGTGATCCGCAACGGCAAAAACCTCCGAACCAACAGTACAGCTACTACTGCACAAGTTAAAAATGCCAGACAGGCAAAAATCCACTAGGTTAGCTCCGCTTCTCATTATAGGGGAAAAAAAATGAAAAAACTTACCATGGTTTTATATGGCGGATAGGCGCAGTCGCAATCGACTGATTGCTAAGGTGGGAGGAAAGAAAGTAGGAGATAAGTTATGAGACGAAAAGTTGTATGAGCGATAAGGAACCCCGGACACTTCTGCAAATTATAAAATCAAGCTGCTGAAATACTACAACCAAAAACTAGAACTGCTTTTTCCATTACCCGATCGTACAACTTACAAGAGAAAACGAGGTCTACATTTAAATGTTAGTTTGATGAATATTTTTATAGACCGATATAGGCCCTCTATTCTCTCCTAAGTTACAGACCGCTTTGAGGAACACTTCATCCATCTTTTCCCGGATGATTCAAATATTTTGAGGAAACAGGTGACTATTCCTTTTAAAGCGTTCATCAATATGGTATATCATCAGGTAAA
Source organism: Tortispora phaffii (assembly GCA_030574555.1). Lineage (NCBI taxonomy): Eukaryota > Fungi > Ascomycota > Trigonopsidomycetes > Trigonopsidales > Trigonopsidaceae > Tortispora > Tortispora phaffii. Next base: position 218,539 of record JAJMFE010000004.1, on the reverse strand, counting down.
GTAGAGAAAGCGAAATCCTCGTAATTGTCATATTGAGGGTCGTAGTTCTCATAGTAGCGACGGTGCTGAGTTGCTAGATAAGAAGTGCTAACAATGCCAAACCGGTCGTTGTCTAAGCTAAGAACTGGGGCGTAGATCACATAGTCTCTTGTTCTCTGGTGACTTTGTCGCGAGTGTTCGTTCCAGCGACATTTAGTATAGAGAACAGGAGCACCTACCAAAGTCTCGGCATCGGATCTATCGAAAGATGAACCGATACTACTGAATCGCTTCGAATAGCGATTTCCGCGGCCTTTACCTCGGCCTCGGCCTCGATTTTGACCTTGTCCCCATAGTGAACTCATTTCTGAGTCTTGGTCGCCTGAACTGCTGGCATACAAGGTTTGTGAGTCTGAACTATCTCCTGCAACCACAGTTTCTTGATCTGAACCGTAAGAGTCATCGTCCGGGACACTATCATCGCTGGAGCTTTCACGGCAGCTTCCGGATGATCGTGAATGGTTACAATCTTCAGAGGTACTTTGGTCACTAGTAAACTCGGAATATCTTCTGCGATCCGTGTACTTTACTCCGTATACAGTTTGATCAGATCTATCCTCTACAGTGGTATTGTAACCTAAATACACGGCAAACTCTCGCAGATCAGCCAAATCATCGTCTAATACTTTAGGGGACACCGATGGTTCTTGATAAAATGGATTGTCCATCTCGACACTAGACGCAGGGCTGAAGTAATGACTTTCGGAGTTAAGACTTGTAGTTGTAAAAGACTCCGTTCTATCTTTCCAGAAATTGTAGTGCTTGGTACAGATATCAGCATATATTTCAGGAACATTAAGATTTAAAAGAAATGAAAGCTTCTTCGGTTCATCCAAGCAATGGGCCTCCCTTATTCGGTGAATTTGGACCCTTTTGGATCGCTGGGTTTTTTTTTAGCATTTTCCATGATCGCAGACTCGAAACCTCAACGAGCTATCCAAAAATTCAATCATGTATCTGTCAAGAGCCAAGAAATTAAATAATAAATTAATAAAAATTTGAAAAATAAAAAATAAAAAACCGATATATAGATACAATCTTTACACGAAATCTGATTCGTTTTTCATTTTGAATTTCACTGATGATGGCGTAATTCTCTTTTCCTTGGAATCGGAATTGATGCAACCTCCAAATCAAGGGTGCAGCTCGACCAATTACACCAGCCTTTCAACACAAAAATCTATGCGTCATAACTGGATTTATCGATAGCATTTACTTTCCATAATTACAGTTTCCCAGACGGCTTTTTCGAAATCTTTAGCATAGTTTATGGACTGGTGCAGAAGATAAAATGATATTGGAACCAAATAGTATATCACGTGATGCTGTCACGGCCGCGTCGGGCTCGCGCTATACTTAATAGTCACAAAACCAAAAAAATAAAAAATGCGGCGACCGATCGATCTTCTCTTCCCAATACTCAACCAAACCAGTTCGCATATTTCAATTTACCTGTTTGTTTTTGCTCGACAATGACAACGCAAGATTTTGAAGTACAGACAGAGTCGCCAATAGTGCCAGAAGGTAATGGAAACAATAATGCGATGATTGCGGATGAGATATGCGAGGACCAATATCCAATGCCTATAGAGAAGCTGGAACGGAATGGAATCACTACCGGCGACATTACTCGACTCAAAGAAGCTGGATATCATACGGTTGAGGCGATAGCGTTTCGCACAAAGCGCGATCTGACGGTGGTGAAAGGTATTTCTGAGGCAAAAGCCGAGAAGCTGCTGGCTGAAGCAATGGAGTTGGTGCCACTAGGGTTTACTACCGCCTCAGAGCTTCACGAACGCCGAAAGGAACTGATCTCGATCTCTACTGGTTCAAAAAATCTTGATACTCTGCTGGGCGGTGGTATAGAGACGGGATCAGTCACTGAGATCTACGGAGAGTTCCGTACCGGCAAGTCACAGCTTTGCCACACACTATCAGTTATCTGTCAATTGCCGATCTCCATGGGAGGCGGAGAGGGAAAGTGTTTATACATTGATACTGAAGGTACCTTTCGTCCTAACCGATTGCTGCCGATTGCTCAGCGGTATGGGCTAAACATTAATGATGTGCTTGACAATATCGCCTACGCTCGAGCTTACAACACAGACATGCAATTCAGCTTTTTAACCCAGGCTGCAGCACTCATGACAAAGACCAGATTCTCCTTGCTAGTTGTAGATTCAATTATGTCTTTGTACCGCACAGATTTCAATGGGCGTGGTGAATTGGCTGCTCGCCAGAACCATCTGGCCCAATTCTTACGTCAACTCCTCCGTCTGGCCGACGAATTCGGAGTTGCGGTGGTCATCACCAACCAAGTGGTTTCCCAGGTCGATGGAGGCAATCCTTACAATCCTGATCCCAAAAAGCCTATTGGAGGCAATATCATTGCTCATGCTTCTACTACACGATTGCAATTCCGCAAAGGTCGGGCAGAACAACGTTTATGTAAAATCGTCGATTCGCCTTGTCTTCCTGAAGGTGATGCCATATTTGCCATATACGAAGATGGTATTGGTGATCCCCGAGATGAAAGCTGATTCTTCTACATGATGCTATGTCGGCCTCTAGTGTAATTGCTTATTTGCTCGTTTGTATACCCCTTTTTTTTTCTTTAATTTCTCCCTTTTCCCCGCCTCCTCCATGGGTTCTATATAGCTTACATTTGCTTCTTTATATGTTTTATTTGTAATACTTCATAATTTGAGACTATCACGGCAAGTCTGGATATTTTGATCCTCCCCTCTTACGAATTGGGACCTTCGGACGAAAACAAATAGATGTCTTCTTTGTAATCTCTTTCCTTTGATGAGCCTAAAACAAAACCGTCTTCATGCTATATTTGGATCTTTAAACCAATCTGATTTTACTGAATCTTCTTCTTTTAAAGATGCCTTAAGTTATCTTGGACCCAACCCTGTTCTGCGCGAACCAAACGGTCACATTAGACGGGCATTTGCTCGGGTTAACCAAGAAGTTCTATTTCAGAGTTATTTGATTTCCTTACAAAAACATTTTTTTAAACATGCTTATGCTGAATTGCAACCAAAAACTTCCAGTGTTCTAGAGGTGCCACGTATTGCTAACGTTATACGCACGATTAAGGATCACTATCTAAACCCATGGAAAGCTCTCCAAGCAGACCCTAAACTTATTCGACGCCTTCTTCGTCGCTGTGATACATTAATCGAATCAGTTTTACACGAATCCATGAAAAATATGGTTACAAAATACTATGCTTCTATACTGGCTGCAGTTTCTGGTCCGACGCTTCTGGAAGCGCAAGATGTTTATGCTACTTTTCGTGAGTGTGGATTTTCTGCTCTCTCTGACGAATGTCTGGAAGCAGTAATTGTTGATATGATTACGCAGCATGTATCTCAGCTTAAGTTAAATTGGAAAACCTCTTATTTGGAGTATCTCCGCAAATGGACTGCCAGGCATATTGCCCATCCTGTCCAATCGTTGACTGGCCGGAAGTTCGACTGTGGACTAGCTGACGAATTAGCATTTGCATGCTTGGCAGCTCTGCGCAATGAAACAATTTTTGATATGGTAGAGTCTCATAAGGATGCTATTGTTGCATTACGTGATCTAAGGCAACTGGTCCGTACTGCACGCGCTCGACACGAGCTGGTCTCTGCTTTCGAGTCTCAATGTTCTAATCGCATGTTACATCCTGGAGCTAACACTCACTCAATCATAAAAATGTACATGAACACGATGACTTCCTTTCGAATCATCGAACCTCGCGGAGTCTTACTGGATCGTGTATCACGGCCCATTCGGCGATACCTCAAAGATCGGTCAGATACCATAGCTATTCTGGTGAATGGCATGCTAGGATCCGAGAAATTCGAGTTAAAAGAACTGCAGGAGTTACTGAGCTTTCCTTTTTCTTCATCTATGGGACAGTATGATGATTACGAAGATCCGAATTGGCTACCTGACCCGGTGGATGCTGCTCCAGATTTTTTGTCAACTCAGCCCGATATTTTAGGTGCATTGCTGAGCATGTACGAAAGTAAAGATGCCTTTATACGAGAAATCTCTAAAATGTTAGCAGATGAGTTACTTCGGTCAAGGGATTTTGTTATTACTTCACAGCTAAGACAATTGAAACAGCTATCTAGCCGTTTTTCAGAAACCGAACTGCTGCCTTGCGAGGTTATGGTGAGAGATATTCGTAACAGTAGAGTGCTTAAAGAAGCAGTTCAGAGAAAGATGCCGTCTAGCGAGTTTAGAGCAGTGATTGTGTCTCGATTTTTCTGGCCGCAGATGCAAAATCTTAATTTCACGCCGCCTGAATCTATCACCCAAAGCATGAAGGTATATGAAGATCAATTCAAGTTACTTAAACCAGGTAGACGGGTTCGCTGGTATAATACTGGAGTGGTGACCATGAAGGTGGAATTGGAAGATCGAATGCTGGAAGTTGAAGCAGAACCAATTCAGGCTGCAGCTTTGCATCCTTTTCAGCAAAAGAAATCTTTGACGTGTGAAGAAGTCGCTTGTTCACTGGATGTATCGGTAAGAATTGCTGATTCTGCTCTACAGTTTTGGGTTAAGCAAGGGGTTCTAGCCAAAGAAGAGTCGTTGTATGTAATACAAGAAGTCAAATCGGACATGATGACCGAGGAACAGTTGCTTGAAGAAGGTGAGGCTAATAAAGCCAATGACCCTCAACACGAACTTATTTGGACCTACATAGTTAATATGTTGAAAAACCTGGGTTCATTGCCGCTCAGTCGTATCCACGGATTTTTGTCGATGCTGATTCCCAAAGAGACCCCGTACACCTTATCAGCAGAAGAACTAGAACGCTATCTGGAACGGTTGGTTTATCAAGAAAAGTTACAAAAAATTGGCCTGGATTACAAACTAGTAAAATGAGCACGATAATACAGCTAAAAATACAATATATATATCTATATTATGATTTTATGACTTGAATAATTTTCTTTCTGTTTTCCCTATCTCTCTTACTCTGCGCCTAGCATTCTTGGAGCAGCCATAGAATGAAAGTGGTTTTGGGACAATGTTATGTTCTTTCTCCTATTCTTCTTCAGTTTTAGCTTATGAGTTCTGCAACTGTTACTACAGTTTACGGTGGAGGTAAGTATTTTAATTCTTTTTATTGCATATCGTATAATCTTGTATTAACTGAAAGATGAAATCGCCGCGGTGGTATTAGATCCTGGGACACAATGGACCCGGCTAGGGTTTGCTGGCGAAGACACCCCTAAAGTGGTTATTCCATCAGATTATGTAGTCCCCGGTCCATATTTCGGCGATAATCAGATCAATTTAGTTCGTGAAGGTGCCGAAGTTAAGTCTACATATGACAAAGGCTGGATTATAGACTGGGACGCTGCTGTAGAAGTCTGGAAGGCTGCAGCACGACAACTGGGAATCGACTTCCACGAACAGCCATTACTGATGACCGAGCCTGCTTGGGTAACTCAAGCAGACCGTGAAAAAGCTATTCAGGTTGCGTTTGATAAGTTAAATGTACCTGCGTTTTACTTGGCACGCAGTCCAGTCTGTTCCAGTTTTGCCAGTGGTAAAGCCACTGCTCTGGTTATTGACGTCGGTCACTCTGGCGCCAGCGTGGTTCCTGTTTACGATGGGTTGATTCTGAAAAAAGCTGTACAGCATTCAGAACTGGGAGGCCACTTCTTAAGCCGGCAAGTGGTTGCTCGCCTAGCTGATTCTGGAATCGAGATTATCCCATACTGTTTGGTGAAATCTAAAATTGCGCTCCCCGACCCATTTCAGGCGGATGAGGCCAAACCTGTTCTACATGATCCTGCTGAGCTTGGACTTACTGAATCTTTCTTAGAACGTCAGCGTGAGCGAGTGGTTCACGAATACAAAGAGTCAGTATTGCAGGTTCTTGATCAGCCTTATGCTGATGCTGTTGCCGGTACTCGTCCTTCTCGACAATTCGAGCTTCCCACCGGACAAGTTGTCACGGTTGAAGCTGAAAGGTATCAGATCACAGAAGCGCTATTCGATCCGGCTACATATGCCGTTACTGAATCTGACAAGACATCGGGTGTGGTTGGTTTAACCAAGTTAATCGTAAACTCGTTGATGATCTGCGATGTCGATGCTCGTGCCAATCTTGTATACAACATTGTACTTACTGGCGGCTCATCGTTGATTCCTGGGTTTGCAGATCGCGTACAAGCTGAGCTGTTTGCGCAACTGCCCGGCCTACGAGTCCGATTACATGCCCCTGCCCAAAGCGCCGAACGGAAATTTGCCGCTTGGATCGGTGGCTCTATTCTTGCCAGTCTTGGAACATTTCACCAAATGTGGATCTCCAGGAAAGAGTATGATGAAGCCGGTGCCGCCATTGTAGAGAAACGATGTAAATAAAGTTTCAGAGATCCGATCCATTTTAGTCATTTTTCTTATGGTGTTTACGTTAAATAAATGTATTTTACTATCATTAAAACTTCGGTTATCTTACAGATTTTATCATGCGCTTTCCATCTCCATTTATCGGCCTCGACCCCTTCCTCTACCCCTTCCACCACGACCTCCTCGACCAGCTGGTGCACGAACCTCCGGCCGCTTGGTACTTTTTCGCTTAGGTGCGTCATCAATTAGTAATGTATCTAAAGGTAGAGAGTCCGGTAAAATGACAAATCTAACCATGTTTCCTCGAATATTAATATAGTCCAATGCCACGGGATCTTGATTGCGGACAGTCATTTTCACGGTCTTTAAAGAAATGTTCATGGCTGGAGTGACAGAAGTTACAGTACCGGATATAATCGTTCCATTTTTCAATTCTACTTGAACTGTTTCGGAATTTAGTTTCATTAAAAATCTAAGTTAATTATCATTCTCTTAGTGTTTCTAGTTATAAACACTTACCTTACTAGCTTCATTTTTGTACTATTCGAAAATGAACAAGTGTGTGTGTTGTCCGGCTGGGAGAGGGTTTTTTGATTTCCTTCGCCCGAGATGTCGTAGTACTATCAATAAGCAAATTCAGCACACCATATCATATCATAAGGTTAAAAATTTCAACAAGAAAAACAAATATAAATACGTAAATAGTAACAAAAGAAATATAATAGTATTGATGAAAATACAACCTTGAAACATAGGTTTCAAAAAGTTAAGATTAACATCGAAGTCGTAATCCTCGTCTCAATTCTGCTTCGCGAAATTCAAACATTAATTGTGCAGCACTAAAAAAAGTAAATAGAGTAGCTGGAATTAACCAGTACAGATCAGTAGATTTTAATATTTCAGTCAGCATGATCTGGATGGCTTCTGGTCCAACAACAAATCCCACTGTATTAGCCACGATCATCAATGTGATGTTAAAACAAGCGCCTAAGGCACAAAGATGTCTATACCACCAACAATCTCCATATTTGGATGCAGGGAACATGTAAGTGGCAAGAAGTTCAGGGATGACAAATATGGTAATCAACCATCCCCAAATGAATAGACGCAGCTTCACGTCGTGCCAAAGAGCGACAAATGTAAATACAACTAAAGTGTTACGAAGTGAGTGTTTGTTTCCACCTAAAGGAATATAGATGTATCTAATCACCCACTTGTTATAACTGCGATGCCATGACCTCCAAAAAGATGTGACTGAGTAGTTGTTAGACATGCAGCGCAGCATGTTTTCAGGGGTGGAAATTCCATCCACCATGGCCCATAATCGGAAAAATCTCCACGGCAGAAGCAATTTCAACCATACCACTATAAGATTAAAGTATATAACTGAGAATAGACTCAGCGTTGAAATAGTAAGCCAAGCTCCAGCTCGAATAATCGCAACGGGATAAATTATATGAAGCATAGATTCCATAGTCAAGAAACATAACACAAACCGACTAGCATATTGGGCAGTTGCTACCCAATTTACCTGACAGGTATTCTCTGTTTGGTGCATGTAATCGTTAAAAGTGATGATCGGACCAGCGATGTATAACGGACTATAAAGACAGTAGGCAATCAGATTTGACAGAGAGTATGCAGATGGGGGGCAAGGTGTTTCAACACGAGTTCTCTCTGAATTCGTCAACTTAGCAGTATTTTTTTCGCTTGAAGCTGAATTATGTGGTTGTTGAGGGTTAATAGAGGAGCCAGATGATGGTTTAATAGCCTCAAGATAGTCAGAAGTGAAGGAAACCAACCGCATCATACAAAAATTGAAATGCACACCCCAATGAGGCATCATTCCTCCAATAGCAGAGTCAATAGCACTTAGACCTGGATTTATACTAGCTAGAGCAAAACCATCGTACCAGTCTAGTAGAAAGATTAAAGTTAAGCCATAGATCCATGCAATAGTCATAACAGACCGAGAAGAATACGGAAGATAGGCAATCTTATAACCACCATAAATTAGAGCCAAGATTTTTAATATGTTAAGCCCATGCAGCACCGTAAGAAAGACAATAGCGAATCCAATATCGAATTTGCGGCGATGTATTCTATGGGATAACGTGACGCGAAGAACACGATGCAGTACAGCGACAGAGGCGAGAATGAGAGCATTATTGTGAAAATAACTATATTGACGGTCAGAATTATCAAAGTAGTCCCCGAAAGGCAACCAGGGTCGACTCAATTGAAGTTCTATATAAGAGTATGTAGGATTAGGAGGACCAGTAGCATCTTGAGCAGCTTGAAAGATCCTGATGATGGCATAAGCCAGAATAATATAATAAACGAAAAATTCTAAAGTTAGCCAACGAGATGGCTTTGGCTTAGAGTAAGACTTGGCTTTAGATTTTTCGGGAGAGATTTCAGGATCTAAAGCCTCAACCTGAAAGAGGTCGGACCAAGGTACTGGATACATACCAGTTGGAGGAGAATGGTCAGTTGTAAGAGGTAAGATTGACGACAGGACGAATTTTAGTAAGATTATGAAAATTAGGTATAAATAATGAAGAAAGTGATACACTTATATGAATAACCCAGAGGGCCCTTAAGTAGAGGGGTGGGAGGGGGGAGAGACGAGAATCCCACACCCAAGACCAATAATAAAACTAGTAAATAGCAGGGAAGCTACGAAATCCGGGGTAAAGACAGTAATGAAGCTAGCGTTGAGCGGAAAATTATGACCACAAAAAAAAAATAACGAGAAAGAGTAATACTAATGATTAGAGAAGGAGAAAAATGAATTAGAGAAGTATTTTTAACTATAGTGTTTAGAAGTATCCATGGAGTTTTTTATTCATTATTAGGTAAAGGAAATTAAGTAGGAACATTTAAGAAGGAATTCTCTTCTTGTTTGGTTTGCCAGAACAGTGGACCAACATCATGATTGCCATGGAACTGCCAACCACTTTCTTTCACGAGGTACAAGTTGATAGAACCTCCAGAATATGCATCGCGATGCGTGGCCGCAAGAATCGACCGTTTACCAAGAGCTAAAGCCTCTTCGTCAGTAAGATTCCAGTGATAGTTGGTATCAAGAACACCATAAGCAAACGTCTGACCGGATCCAACACAGAACAAGTCGCCCTTCAAACGGGTGCCATCCGAATCAACGTAATAGATAGCCGGGCCTTCCCGAGGGGTCACCCCACAGATCATAGTACCCATCGACAGTCCCATGCCTTTGTACTGATAGACAAGGTTAGCGAGAATTTTCGAGGCTGCAGCCACGGAAATACGTTCCTTCTCGCGAAGCTCGTGCATCCGACACTGAGCACCGAGCCAAGTTTCCCAGTACTGGCAATCTGCCGCACCGCCGGCCATGGTACCCAGTAACTGAGGATTGATTTCAATCACCTTTTTCACGGTTTGACTGGCAATCCAGTTCCCAGCCGTCGCACGAGAATCCACTGCAACTACAATGCCACCTTGGAATCGGAAAGCCAAGGTTGTGGTGCCATGGGCCAGTTTAATCTTGCAGTCCGGGTTGGCGGCGTCGTCGGTGTGCGCCCGCAAAAACGCACTGGGCGCAGCAATTGGGGGGAGTTCCAGCACCGGCGCCAGCCCATTATCCCGGTACGTATTTTCTATCTCACCATCCAGCCCTATAGGAGTTCTATATTTCGAAACTATGGATTCCATTTGGTTTCGTGATTTTGTCTCTTATTTTGTGCTTGGGTAAAGGTGAGATTGTCGGGCCTTAGCTGGCTGGAGTTGGGATATTGGGACATTCGAAGGGGGGATGGGAGCAAGCAAGCTTTTTTCCTTATCCTGGTTTTTTGGGCCCAGAAGATCTCCACCAAAAATAACCCCTATAAAATCGTCAGAACAGTCTTACACTAACGACAAAGGGATTAAAAATGCTGCACACGCGGCAATTTCCGCCGCAATCACCCTTAATGCAGATTCTTTCGCCTTTCTTGGCATCTTCTCAGCACCTGGTAACTAGTGTGATATTGCTGTTTGCGTTCTCCATTCGGTTTGCTATAGGCCTAGGCCCCTATTCCGGATTCCAGTCGCCTCCCATGCACGGCGACTTTGAAGCACAGCGCCATTGGCTCGAGATCACAAACCATTTGCCTTTATGTTCATGGTACTGGTACGATTTGCAGTGGTGGGGACTGGATTACCCTCCTTTGACTGCGTACCATTCATGGGTGCTAGGCAAACTGGCCCACTGGATCAACCCGGCTTGGATTGCTCTAGATATGTCTCGTGGTCTGGATGACGTATCTTTGAAAGCTTTCATGAGAACTACTGCCATAGTATCAGAGGCATTGGTGTACATTCCTGCTTTGATCTGGTGCCTGGACCTCCACCGCCGGCCGGCTCTGCACCGAAACGTTGTTCTGTGTTCCATTCTTTTAAACCCGGTTCTGTTACTGATAGATCACGGTCATTTTCAGTACAATTCTATAATGCTGGGCCTTAGTCTCTGGTCTGTAGACCATTTGCTTCAAGACAATATCATGGTTGCAGCGTTTTTCTTTGTTTCCGCATTGGTATTCAAACAAATGGCACTGTACTATTCTCTACCCATCTTTTTCTTCTTGCTCGGCCGCTGCATTCTATCTTTTATTCCACTTCATGTCGATCTCGGTTTGTTTCTAGGAATTTCTTTCACCACCTTGCTATCTTTTGGTGTTTACTTCTTGCCATTGATCTCTTGCAATGGTCTGTCTCCTTCCGAAATGCTAATCCAACTTACCCAGATTCTTCATCGCATTTTCCCCTTCGAACGCGGCTTATGGGAAGGCAAAGTCGCTTCCGTTTGGTGCGCAGCGAATGTCTTTATAAAACTCCGAGAGTCTTATACTCTTGATCAGCTCAAATTGATCAGTTTGGGTGCTACTTTATTGGCTTGTTTGCCCAGTTGTCTCTGTTTATACTACAGCCCTCGCCGCTTACGTCGCAAACTTCTTATCCCTACATTGACAATATCGTCATTGTCGTTTTTCCTATTCTCTTTCCAGGTCCATGAGAAAAGTATCATGTTGCCCTTACTCCCGTTACTAATACTTCTTTTAGACACGAACCCTGGCTCGCCTTCTACCTTGGCTTCCATGATCACCTGGTTCAGTAACTTTGCTGCTTTTAGTATCTGGCCTCTAATGAAACTAGACGGCCTGCAACTACAGTACTGGACAGTGGTGCTTTTATGGAACTATATTGCGGTAGATCGTACGCACTTCTTTCCTACTTCTCGATTACTCAGCTTCATCATGGTCGCCAGTTACTTTGCTGCAGGCGTTATCCATTTAGGCGAATCTGGTTTAATAGCATTCAAGGTTCCAGCCAGATGGCCTGATCTCTACGTGGTTGCAAATGTGCTGGTGAGTTGTGCTGTGTTTTCTATAGTATGGTGCTATTTACAGGTTTATATCGTCACTATGATCCGAAATGATCGAGCAGGTTCAATCAAGAAAAGATTCTAATCTGCTTATGAACAAGAAAAAGAAAAAAAAAAATTGAAAAACGAAAATATAGAAGATAATCTAATCTCGAGATCGAAGAAGCTACATTTTGGCAAGTGGTTCGAGTTCTCCGGTTCTTTTAAACCTTGAACCCGTATCCGCTCATACATTTTCGATGAGCTTCGATGAGATCTTTACATTGAACTTCACCGTCTGCAAACTTAATCATACATTCATCCCGAGCGTTCTTCTCGGGAATACACACACAGCATGGCTTAACAGCTTGCTTCGATTTTGGTGCTTCTTCTGAACCGGACATCTGGGAAAAAAATAAATCTAAAGGGAGAACTTTTAGCTGGGATGGATGGAGTTTACCCAATGTCATCCATCATCACATCATAATTTCAGATGCAACCTTGGGTTGGGATACCTGAACATTAATTACAATTTTACGCGTAACTGATAGAACTTTCTACTACTACGGTTACGGTTATAAAATAAGAAAACGACTAATGCAAGATTATGATCTATGATATTCTAATTATTAACTATCGGTTAATTGAGGTTGTTACCACAAATCAGTAAATTCACTTCAATCTTATCGGATCAAACTCTTAAAATAGTCCTTCATACCTGTCTGTCTTTTTGTCTTCATAAATAACCCTGGGGCTTATATATAGTTACAGCGACGCCTGGGATTGGTCAATAGAGCTTGTTAACGTTTAGCGACTTTTAATTAATTGATAATCCGATTTCAGTCTGGAAATTGGTTAGGATCATACTCAGCAAAAAAAACAGTAATATTTTATTTATAAATAGCCTTGAAGAATGACAAAAGTAGATTCATTCTTTCTATCATGTTTCAGATCATCTTCGACCCGCATTTACGGGGCCATTATAACCTAAGCCTACTTACAAGACGGACCCATCAGCTGGTTCAGGGCCTAGGGTTCCAGGCTTGGCAACCATTACCCCGACTAGTATATAAAGGCTTTGAAGCCTTAAGCCACACTACATAATAGTCTATTCCTTAGTATGGTGTATTACTGTAAGTATTTTCAATTATATAGCTGAACTGTGAAAATACAAAAGAAAATTTGGATTATTAGAAGAGAACGAGATTTTATTAGCTTTCTTGCTACGTTCTGGATCGACTTTTTACATTTCGCAGAATACGTTATGGTAGCGGTGGCTTTTCCAATTTCTTTTTGTTTCATAGGAATTTCGTGTTTGATCATGTATCTAACTCAGGTTACGGGTACGGCTGTGGCTACTATAGCAGCGGCTGGTACGACTATGGCCGATGGATTGTTCTTGGAATCGTAGTGTTTATACTGATCTTAGTAATAGCAATGGCATTTTGGAGGAGAAAACGGGGCCGAAGCATGATTCCTTATACGAATATCGGACGACCGCCACCTTATAAACCCACCAACAACATGCCTCCTCAGCAATATGGTCAATTTCCAGGTTACCCCCAGGGCGGTCCTCCACCCAACGGGGCACCTTATGGTGGTGTCCCGCCCGGTGGTATGCCTCCTGGCGGTATGCCTCCTGGCGGTATGCCTCCTGGAGGTATGCCTCCTCCTGGACAAGGGCAGAACTCCAGTTATTTTAGCCCGAACGAAGGCAATTTACCTGCCTATCCGGGCCCACCTGTTAATGATGGCAGCACCAAAGTTTAATTTCATGTACTATTTGAATTATGTCGATCCGATCGGAGTCGACATTCGGGAATTATATTTGTGTGTTTTGCTACGGATATAAGTCTTGTAACAATTTAGGAATCACTGGTTTATAGAAATATCATATTATGAAGGTTCTCTTTGTTTGTTTGTTTTTTTCCCAAATTTAGTGTCACCGGCTTAACTACTATATATATATCTTAATAAATTTAGAAATCATTCATTCCAACATGTAACAATAAGAAGAAAGTGCACAATTAGTAAGTGCGCTTAGCTGGAGGTACGGATTTGCACTCGTTGGCGTCCAGGGTTTCGGAGATAACAGCACGGTACTTGAGCTCGACCTCATCACCAGGGTTGTGTTGCCAAGACAGAGTGTGTTTCATCCAGTTAACATCGTCACGTTCGGGGTAGTCCTCACGGGCATGAGCACCACGAGACTCCTTACGAGCAACAGCACTGTAGGCTGTCTGCATAGCACAGGTCAACAAGTTCTGTAATTCAAGAGTTTCAACCAGATCAGAGTTCCAGATCATAGATCGATCCTTGATTCCGACCTGAGGGAAAGTGCGGTCGACTTCAGTCATACCTCGGACACCATCTTCCAAGGAAGACTGAGTTCGGAAGACTGAGACGTCACGTTGCATGGTGTTTTGCATGTTAGCACGGATCTGGGCAGTAGACAACGGTCCAGAAGCAGTACGGAGCTTGTCGAGATTGGCGATAGATTCCTTACCAAGGTCTTCACTGGCGGGTCCATGAGGAGTCTTAGGAGAAGATTTATCGCGGATAGTATGAGCAACAGCCCGTCCGAACACAACCAAATCGAGAAGTGAGTTGGCGCCGAGACGGTTGGCACCATGGACGGAAACACTGGCAGCTTCACCGCAAGCATAAAGACCAGGAACAACAGTATCATTGCCTTCAGCATCTAGAGTCAGTACTTCACCAGTCCATTTGGTGGGGATACCACCCATATTGTAGTGGACAGTAGGGATAACAGGGATCGGTTCCTTAGTAACATCGACACCAGCGAAAATAGCAGCTGTCTCAGAAATACCGGGAAGACGTTCATGAAGAACTGAGGCAGGCAAATGAGAGAGTTGGAGATAGATATGATCTTTACGAGGACCAACACCACGACCTTCGCGGATCTCTAAGGTCATAGAACGGGAAACAACGTCGCGAGAAGCAAGATCCTTGGCATGAGGGGCATAACGCTCCATGAAACGTTCACCCTCAGAGTTCAAAAGATAACCTCCTTCACCACGGGAGCCCTCGGTGATCAGACATCCGGCACCATAGATACCAGTCGGGTGGAACTGCACAAACTCAAGATCCTGAAGGGGCAGGCCGGCACGAGTGACCATAGCATAACCGTCACCAGTACAAGTGTGGGCAGATGTACAAGAGAAGTATGCACGTCCATAACCACCGGTAGCAATGACAGTGTGGTGAGCACGGAAGCGGTGTAAAGTGCCGTCCTCTTGGTTGTAGGCGATAATACCGACGCACTTTCCGTCCTCCATTAGCAGGTCCATGGCAAAGAACTCGATGAAAAACTGGGTGTTGTGACGGAGAGATTGTCCGTAAAGGGTATGAAGCAAAGCATGGCCCGTTCGGTCAGCTACTGCACAAGTACGGTAGGCTTGTCCGCCTTTTCCGTATTCCTTGGACTGACCACCAAAGGCACGTTGGTAAATGCGGCCTTCTTCAGTACGAGAAAAGGGTACACCGTAATGCTCCAACTCAATAATAGATTGAGGTGCCTCACGAGTCATATAATGAATAGCATCCTGATCACCGAGCCAATCGGAACCTTTGACAGTATCGTACATGTGCCAATGCCAGTCGTCGGGATGCATATTACCCAAAGCAGCGTTAATACCGCCCTGGGCAGCTACAGTATGGGAACGAGTGGGGAATAATTTGGTAACACATGCTGTGTTAAAGCCAGCTTCGGCTAAGCCAAAAGCAGCCCGTAGACCGGCTCCGCCGGCGCCGACAACAACAGCGTCATACTCATGATCAATTACAGCATATTTATGAGTCATGTGACTAGGTGCTTCTTTGGCTTTGACATTATCCGAGGCAATGACTTGTCCGACAGTCCGAGTGGAATGGAAGGACCGTGAAAGCTATGTTAGATCGAGAACTACAGGAAAAGTGGTCCCAAAAAGGATAACTTCGGACTAGAGGATCTGACAGATAATAGTGTATAACAAATGGTAGTTGGTATATAAAGTCTATATTTCTAGTCAGAATGCATATTTAATCAAAAACTTACCCTTGTGCGAAGGCTTTGTCGTAGCATGGTGGATGTATAAGGAGAAGGAAGAAAGACGAGGTTGGAGATGGAGAGAAATCTGGGGTATGGACCAATCACAGAAGTTCGAATTCTAGTCCCGGTTGCTCGGGTAGCTTGGCATCTTCAGCCAGATCTTTAAGCATAGATGAATTGTATCAAAAATAAAGAAGTTTAAGAAAAAAAGAGTAAATTAAATTAATAGAAAAATATTCTATGTTATTAAGTAAAATGGTTTAGTAGTTGTAGCAAGCGTAAAGTAAAATTAGGCCGACACAGAGTAGAGTGTTGCTCTAGCAGTATTGAACAACTAAGTAGATCTAAGATCAGGCCGTCGGACAGACAAAAAGAGATTCGATTATTTTTGTGATTTATTTTCGCAAAAAGACAAAAAAAAAGGAAAAAGATTCAAAAGGAAAAATCTTCATTCTGCCCTTGACATTAATTCTCTAATTATATTGCAAATATTCCGAGGTAGAAGAGAATTTCAAATTACCCTTGATGACTTTATCGACAGCCGCCAAAAAATCCTTCTCGGTAGCTACTTTCCGGCGTGCCCGAATAGCAAACATTCCAGCTTCGGTACACACAGAACGAAGCTCTGCACCAGTTGAGTTCGGACATAAACGAGAGATGAGTTCCCAGCGAATGTCTCGATCCACAGACATAGACTTGGTATGAATTCTGAAAATGTTCGCTCGACCTTCTAAATCTGGCAAAGAGAATTCAACTCGTCGATCAATACGGCCAGGACGAAGAAGAGCAGGATCCAAGGTGTTTGGTCTATTGGTAGCAAACATTACCTTAATGTTTCCTCGAGCGTCAAACCCATCCAACTGGGTGATTAGCTCCAACATAGTGCGCTGCACTTCGTTATCACCACCGGCACCATCATCAAAACGGGCACCTCCAATAGCATCAACTTCATCAAAGAAAATAATACAGCCCTTTTTAGACCGTGCCATCTCAAAAAGCTCACGAACCATACGTGCGCCTTCACCGACATATTTCTGCACTAGTTCCGATCCAATGACTCGGATGAAAGTAGTGTCAGTACGATTAGCTACCGCCCGTGCACACAACGTTTTACCAGTACCTGGAGGTCCATACAGTAAGATGCCTTTAGGAGGGTCGATGCCGAGATTGACAAACCGCTCAGGGGACAAGAGAGGCAGTTCGACTACTTCTCTCAGTTTTTCAATCTGATCTTTGCACCCACCGATATCTCCATAAGTAACATCTGGTTTCTCTTCGACAGTCATCATAGTGACCGACGGATCGATACGGGGAGGTAACGGTAGCTGGATTTGATACTTGGTGCGGTCGACTCCGACACGCATACCTTCTTCTATATCGGTAACAGAGACCCTGTCTCCGAGAGACACGACAAATTTTGCAATCTGTTTAATATTTATAACATACTGGCTTTTATCCTGGTCCTCAGGATTCTCGATGATTTTCGTGCACCGTGCTACTTGCAATGCTTGCTCCTCAGACATACGTTGTTTATCGGCAACCACGTCCCACATGTGCGGGGCTGCCAGTCCAGTGTCTGATTCTTTGACGCCGATTTTTTCATTAATCCGAGTTTGCAAGTCTTTCAAGTCAGCATCTATTTGCTTAAGTTTAGCCGCATAAGGCGCAGCACCATATGTCTTCAGTACTTGGATATCGCCTTCGGAAAGAGGAACAATGTTCTCCGGTTCAGCTCCATCATCTACTGGAGGTTTGTATTTTTCCCAGTCAGCTTTAGGAGGCATTTTTGGTGCGAATTTGTTGCGAGAGAAATGATAGCTAGTAAAGGTGTGGCGTAGAACTACCAGGAATTACTCACACAAGGAAGGAAAGGAAGAATTCACAGTAAAAGCGACAAATTTAACCGATATATAAAACCAAATATCGAGCTATAATTAGGAAAAGTTTCGACTAAACTATAGAATATTTTCAAATATTCCTCCAATTTACCCGAAGAACACTGGTATAATCAATCTATCTGTTTGGTAAGTAAGCAGAGGGAGAATAGGCGGGAGAAACGGTAGGGTAAACTTGGGAGGAAAACTCGCCCTAAACAGATTCAACCAAGTACACCTTTCTTTAGAATTGCAGCCATGACCGCTCCTGGAGTATTCAAAGATAAAGAAAAGCCTCAGGAAGTACGCAAGTCGAATATTTCTGCTGCTAGAGCAGTTGCAGATGCAATTCGTACTTCTTTAGGGCCCAAAGGAATGGACAAAATGATTCAAACTGGTAATGGCAAGGTCTTGATTACCAACGATGGTCACACAATTCTGAAAAGCATGGCTGTCATGCACCCTGCAGCTAAAATTCTTGTTGATTTATCTGCTGCTCAAGATATCGAAGCTGGTGATGGAACGACTTCGGTGGTTGTCTTAGCTGGTGCTCTGCTGGGTGCGGCCGATCGTCTGTTAGCTCGTGGAATCCATCCTACCATTATTGCCGACGCGTTCCAAGCTGCTACCGTTCGGGCTGTTGAGATTATCTCTGCTATGTCGGATGAAGTTGAACTTTCTGATCGTGCTGCACTTATTCGGGCCACAACCACTTCGCTGAATTCTAAGATCGTTGCTCAGTATACTAATCTCCTGCCCCCTATGGCTGTTGACGCGGTTCTGCGAGTTATCGACCCCGAAACTGCCACTAATGTTGACTTGGATAATATTCGTTTGATTAAAAGTGGGGGTGGAACATTAGAGGATACAGAATTGGTCGATGGATTGGTGCTCGCTACTCAAGCGGTAAAGACTGCCGGAGGTCCTTCTCGTATGGAAAAGGCCCGCATTGGTCTTATTCAATTTCAAATATCTCCACCCAAACCTGATCTTGACAATCAGATCGTGGTCAATGATTACCGTCAGATGGATAAAATCCTTAAAGAGGAGCGAACATATCTTCTTAATATCTGTAAGAAGATTAAAAAAGCCAAGTGCAATGTTCTTCTAATACAGAAATCTATTCTACGCGATGCTGTCAATGATTTAAGTCTTCATTTTCTTTCGAAACTTGGCATAATGGTCATAAAAGATATTGAACGTGAAGATATCGAATTTATTTCAAAGTCTACCGGATGCAAGCCTATTGCCGATATTGACTCCTTTACTGAGGATAAACTGGGATACGCTGAATTAGTTGAAGAATCATCCTTTTCTGGGGGTAAAGTAGTTAAAATTACCGGTATCAAACTACCTACTTCTGTCGCTGCCAGCTCTACAAACACCGTATCGATCCTTATTCGTGGTGCCAACCCTATGATTCTCGATGAGGCCGAACGGTCTATACATGACGCGTTGTGTGTTATGCGATCATTAGTAAAACAAAAATCCCTTGTTGCTGGAGGTGGTGCACCTGAAATTGAGGTGTCTCGCGTGCTCATGAAAGAGTCGCTTACTTTAACTGGAACTCAGGCTGTATGCTGGCAAGAATACGCCTCTGCTCTTGAGGCTATTCCTACTACGTTAGCTGAGAATGCTGGACTGAACACTATTGAAGTTGTAACCGAGCTTCGTAATCGCCATGAGTCTGGACAAGTTCGTGCCGGTATCAGTACCCGGAAGGGTGTTTCTTCCGATATGTCTCAGGAGCACGTCATCCAGCCATCTCTAGTCACTATTTCTGCATTTCAACTTGCTTCGGAGACTGTTAAGACCATTCTACGTATTGATGATATTGCCGTTAGTCGGTAATTTATCTCATTAATTTTATCCTACTTCTCCTCAATGTCTCTGTCCAACTTCTTTATTCGGTCTTTTCTTCTCTTATTCTCCTACAGTCATCATTTACAACCCTCGACAGTGACAATAAAAAAAAAATAAGAAAATCAGCCAATACTCATTGGATTTTCCTTAACTGAACTATTTTTACTTTAGCTTTCTTTTTTCTTTTAATGTCAATACTTATCTAGCTGCAATATTAGACAAATTCATAACCAAGATGATATATGGGTGAAATATCTAAATCAATTAACTATTTGTTGAAACATCAGGTAAGACCATCGAGTCAACAAATCAATGGTTAGTTCCTAGAAATTGTCTCTCATGATCCGTTGCCCACTCACTCAACATAGAAATCCAAAGCTAGAAATAGAAAGAAGTGAAAGGATTGTGGATTCTGGCTCTGTCGATCATCTGCTACATAAAATGACATGATATATGAATTTCGCTCCAGAATGCATTGCAAATAAATATTCAGAATATTAAATTTATATAGTAGTAATGAATATTAAAGGTCCTTCACGAGTATTATATTAGAATTCATGAACCAACACCGTGCTTTGGGGATGGTAGAGCATGAAGTGCACATTCATTTTTTACCAAAAGATGCGGGCATATCGGCATCCAACCATTCTCCAGGAGCATCTAATTCTTCTTCTTCCAAATAGTTGCTCCACTTATTGCGAAAACTTTTACTGTTTCTTTCCCGTTCATAGTCGTAGTCCACTTTACGTTCTTTTTCCCGCCCGAAGCTATAAGCTTTAACCTCGACATCTGGATTCCAATTCCATTCAGCATCTAGTAATCTACCTATTAATCCATCTGGCCGTACTAGTGCTAACAATTGTTCTTTCGTCATGTCTAGTAAAGCAGTTCGAATGTCAAACCCCGTGTAGACCCGGCGGGCTCGAGGAGGATCTACCAATCTGCGCTTAACTGGGCGCCGGAGCAACTGTTTCTGACTATTTGCAAGAATAATAAACTTGTCACCTGGTACAAATCCACTTAGTGGCATGGTCTTTGGTACCCTTCGGCCGCGGTAGTATACTTGGGGCCAGGTTTGCTTGTTATTGAGTCCAATATCCACATCCAAATTGATATCTAATAGTAAATCATACATGCATTTTTGGTCTGGATCAATGGGCCATAAAAGTCTGGTCGTTCTTTTACCAGGACGTTCGATTATTACCCTAAAACTCATCTATTGCTGGTGAGAATTACTGAGAAATGATGATGTTGGTCTTTGGTTTTAAAGTTGCAACTCTCCCTCCAAAAATTGTAGAATATGGAAAAAAATATGGAGAAGTTTCTCCAATGGTTCCTGCAGCAGGTACCACCTGAAGCGCTACTTCAATTAGGACCCATACCTGACCCAAAAATTACTCAGTATATATTTAACAGTCGTGTCTCAGATACTTACAAATTACGTGTTGCCAAACGGTTATGCCAATTCTGGGGAGCTGATACCCCAGAGGATTTCTATGTCCCATATACAGAGCTTTTAGCACTTCCGGTATCTGATAGCCCTTCAGAAGTGATTTACCCATTAGATACATTAGATAATATACGGATCAAGGAATCTAGAAATATCTTAGCACAATCAGGAACTACGGGATTTCGAACATGGGAAGCCGCTCTCTATCTAGGAAACTGGCTAAGAAACCAAATCGGCAATAGTATTTATCCTTCCAAAGTGCTTGAACTTGGCTGTGGAACAGGTTTTGTTGGTCTTTGTGTCGCTATATCAGGTATTGATATACTTATGACCGATGGAGATAGCAATGTAGTCCAGTGCTTGCAGCCGATAGTTGCATTGAATCGGTTGGAAGATCGGTGTAGCATACAGCAATACTGGTGGGGGGATGAGCCAACTGATGAAATGATAGCATGCGATTATATAATAGCTGCCGATGTCACTTTCGACCCTAGCATTTTGAACGGTCTAGTTGTCACACTAAGTAAATGTCTGTCTTTGAAAACCAAACGTGCTTTGATAGCAGCCACTATAAGAAATCTAGATACCATGAACAAGTTCGAGACAGTTTTGGCTGAACATAATCTGATCTATAATAAGTTTGACATACCTAGTCCAAAGCACATATGGCTTCCAGATCCTGTGCCTGAGGTACTTATTTACGACATCACAAAACCATTTAGGTAGTTAAAAGCAAACCACCAACAAATCATGAATGCTGAACGAATTACAGAAAACATCACCCGATATGGTAGCAATATTAAAAGACATAGATCAATTTGAGTGACTCTTTAGCCCAGCTCGACGAGTTACCATCCAATCTCGTACTTGTAACCATAACCGTTGTCGTTCCTCTGAACCTTTCTTGAACGGGGCAAGCTTCTGTTTGTAGCCGAATTCAGCTTCATGAACGGCTGAATGAGAAAGAAAATCTAAATCTGCACTCAATTGAGGAAGTGTAGGCGTAGCGACAGACTGAATAAGGTAAGAGATAGCAATAAGGACCACTTGAGTTGTCCGCCGGAGAACATTCACAGCTTGGTAAGGTAATAAAGGAGAGAAGAAAAATGGGTTGAATCGGTAAGATCTTGTAACAATAAAAATCTCTAAAATCCAAGAAGCAAAAAAGATGGTTAATCTATAATAGATTGTACCGTCTCGAGGAATAAAAGCCATAAGAATGAGAACCGCAGCCGTTAAACCATAATGAGGCACTTGCGTAGCAAACCCTCTGCGAAAACCAGCCAGCAAGGAGAAATTGGGTAACGAAGACTTTTCTAGAGCTTGAGATCCAAATCTATCATAAACAAATCGTGAGGGCGGGTCCATTAGAATTTCAAATATAGATTTGTATATCTGATAGCGATCCTCCAACCCGGTGACCTTATCAGGATGCATAGAGAGTGTCATTTTGCGATATTCAGACTTTAGTTGTGCTAAACTAGCATCCATAGGCACGCCTATAATGTCATAATAAGAAGTTTCCGATACCCATACACTTTTGATAGAGTATGCTAGCAATGTCAAACAGCATAAACTGTAGATCTGTGATTTATGACGATCCCAGGCCACAGAAGGCGCAAGTAACTGCAATCCTCTAATAATTGAACTAGTCACTTTTTTTGTTAATTAAAGCTAAATAATTATGTCTTATACTTACTAAACCCGGGTCCAATGTACCATTGAATCACCTGGAAAATGAATATCTTGAATGTTGAATCCATAGTTAAAGTTCCCAAATCCTTGAATTTCCTCTGATATAGGCGAGGGGACCTACCTACTTGTGATATTACAACAGCCTCACGAAAAATGAGTGATGATGAATTTGGTGGATTTGTTTCTGAGGAGGAATTTGAAGATTTTCAGGCCCCAGAATCTTCCACTGTTGTTCCTGATTACACTCCAGACTCAGAAACTCTTATATCCAGGTTGAAGTCTGTGTTAGAACCCTATAAATTGGATTCAAATAGGTTACCACCGTCTTCTGAGCTGATCACTGATTCTTCTTCTAAGCTATGGTCGAGTCTTGCCCAGATACCTGACTTGGAAGTGCCAAATTGGCAACGATCTGCCGTTCGACGTCAGATGCTAGTACATTTAGGCATTCCAGTTGATATCGACGACATTACGCCAGCAAGTAAAACTGCATCCTTGCTGCAGTTACCATCAAAAGCTGAATTCGATATTCCTTCCTTAAGATTATTGGCAGGAAAGACTAAGTTGGCCCTAGAAGACATGACTCCGGATGAATTGGTAGCCCACGAGGTGAAGTTGAATTCAGCAATTGCGACAGCCCGAAAAGAGCTTTCTGCCGCTCTACAAGCTGTAGCCGATGCTGAAGATCAGAAACAGGCTTATGAGAGTGTAATAGAGAGTTTAGTAGGATATGTACAGCGATTACGTCTAAATACGATACACCAGGCTGCTGTACCAACTAGTCGGTCGCAAAGTCCAAGTTCTCGAAATTCGACAGTCTAATAATTACCATAAAAGTGATTTCACCTTTTATAATACTCTTATTGTTATTATTGGCAGATAGATCTGCCTGGATCACATAGCCGTCCGATGGGATCCTAATTTATTTACGTTCGTTCACCTAAACATCACCATCATCATCATAATAACTCAGATAACAACAGGGTTTTGTCTGCCGATGCCGATACAATCACTGGTGTATTTGGTGAAAATTCCACGTCATGGACTACTCCTCGGTGACCTGGTAACTTGTGTACGAGTTCACCGGTAGTTGTATCCCATACTACTGCAGTACCATCGGCCGAACCAGCACCTACTAGACGGCCATCATTGGACCATGATGCTCTTAATGTGGTATATTCATTACCTGCAGAAGTACCTTTTAGAACTAGTGCTTGTCTTTCTCTGGGAACAACTGGCCGAATATCCCAAGTCCTTACTGTGCCGTCCTGTCCGTGGGATACTAATTGATTACGGTACGTCCTCAATGACGTAACTGGCTCGGTGTGATTATTCAAATTGTATAAAGCTGATCCTGTACGTATATCCCTAGCCACTATTGAAGAATCTATTCCTGCAGAAAAGACCGTGGTGGCTGTATCGTCCAGCGCTACCGCCAACACAGGATATAAGCTAGGCCAATGAGTTGTCCAATTCCGGTCCCGAGGGTCCCATAAGGCCACAGTCCCATCGTCTGAGGCTGATGCAATCATAGTTTGGCCCATACGAGATACGTCGATCTGATTTACTATTCCTGTATGACCTTTGTATCTTCTTATCCGGGTACCAGAATCCGGCTCCCACGATGCCAATGTAGTGTCTGCGCTGGCTGAGTAGACTAATAAATCTTTAGACCAAGTGATATCCAGTACTGCATTTTTGTGGCCTCTCAATACACCTGAATTGGTGTACTTGTTCGATGCATCCCATAGGAAGATTGTCTTATCACTACTTGCTGAGGCCAAGATTCGGCCATCTAGGCTGTATTTTGCCGCCAAAATTGGTCCATTCTGACCTTGCAGCTGTAAAACTGGAGCCGGAAGATATTTACCATTAACTCGATCCTGTTTTTGACGTTTTAGCGAGACGGAAACCAAGGCATCGGCCTTTCTTTTGTCCATTTGAGCTAACAATTTATTTCTCTCGAAGGATAAGTCCCAAAGTCTTTCTGCACGCACCACAATCATTTACATCACTGTCTGGCATTCTTTGCATTTTTTTTTTTTCCAGACATGTCCAAATCATTGAAATCCATAGGTGAAGAAGTATGGAAAACAAAAGTTGAAAAAGTCAATGCTGAATTGTTAGCTTTAACTTATGGATCATTGGTGGCTCAATTGTGTCGAGACTATGACGGAGATTATAGTAAAGTAAACCACCAATTAGACAAAATGGGGTATAATATCGGACTACGGTTAATAGAGGATTTTTTAGCACGCACTGGAGTTGGAAGATGCAGCACTTTTCGTGATACTGCAGAAACTATTGCGAAAGTCGGATTCAAAATGTTTCTAAATGTTACGCCAAGTATTACAAACTGGTCCGCCGACGAGGCTACCTTCACATTGGTGTTAGAAGAGAATCCATTAGCTGATTTTGTGGAGCTCCCTGAAGGAGCTGAATCTTTGTGGTATAGTAACTTGTACTGTGGTGTATTACGAGGGGCATTAGAAATGGTTCAGATGGAAGTTACTGTTGAATTCTTATCAGATGAACTCTTGGGGCATGATTCTACAGAACTCAGAGTGCATTTGGTATCAATCCTGAAGGACGAACTTCCACCTGGTGAAGATTGATGAAATGGTTTATCGCTATATTTTGGGTAGGAATGAAGTTTTACCTGCTTCATCCGTGTTTTTGGGGCAAGCTCTGACTTCGATACTATGTTGCACATTCATTTCAGGACATTAAGCCACAGCGAAAGCATCTAATATCCATCGAAAATTTGACCAAACCTCAATCTAAATGGTTTGGGGTATTTATATCTGTATCTTACTATACACGTTTTCATGCTGTGATCACTTTTTTTTTTTTAGTTAAATTATTGACTCGGCGACATTTTATGTTTTCACACTATAATGCAGGATTGATGTCTAACTTTCCTATGTTGAAACAAAAACAATCAGAGTCTATGAATTGATTTTTTTTTATTTGTTGAGATGCACAAAATGCTACTAATTATATTATTGTCTTAGCACCTTTACAAGATTCTGGTTTAGCGAACCCTGCTAAAGACACTACTTATACTAAGAAAGTAGTAACTAATTGTGTGTCATAAATATGATATAGTTGGTGTTTTCATAAACATCTCTTCTAATGTGTTTTCAGACATTATATCTTTTTTCCTTTAATGACATAGCATGAACCTTGATTCTGTTCTGTTCTTTGGTGCTATATTACGGTAATGTCTTAGTTTCGGGCTGAACTCCGTTGATATATCATTCTTGAACTAAAACCTATAGATGCTCAGGGGCCAAAAGCTTCTTTCAGTTCATCTTCCTTGATTCTTTTTTATTAGGGAAGTTTTGAATGCAGTAATATTCTGAACTACATTGTTCAAATTTCTAAACGTTTTACAACTTAGTAATGGAGAAGAACCCCCACGGCATTTATGGTTCCGTGAATCGCCTATATAGATTTAATCGGGGATCTTCAATTGGACTCACATCACATGAGATATATTTTTTTCGCAGAATTCAGAGTTCTGTTGAATTAATCTGATTTTACTGCTGGTACTTCGAACGTTCTTTCGGTTCATTCTCAAAAGCAGGCTGCAGCCAAGCTTCAATGTAGATGTTCTCTAGGATTCTAAATTTCCTAGATATTTCATATCTTCAATCTAAGAATTTATTACATAAAACCTTATAGAATCCTTAAGTCTCATTTAATTTTGAAATTTAGTAGCAGTCAAAGACGAGGCTACTATTGAATGTGTGGGCGGAGAATATGATTATCCCACCTTGTTCTCGTTAGCGCAATTTCTAGATTAAATTATATATCGACATCTGCTTTTCTCCTTAAATCGATAATACTCTTTATAAGATTCATTTTATTTTTGTTCTTCTTGTTTTTGTTGTGAAATTTCTTGCTACTAGAATTGCTAACATTCTTTTTGTTTAGCTCCTCTTTATTGTGGAAGCTTCTCGCGATTCATTATGGCTGATTCTGAAACCGAAACTGCTCCTTATTTACCTGATCAGCTTTCCACATATCATAGGATGATGGCTGCTTCTTCTGGATCCTTAATAACTTCTTTTTTCATGACCCCGCTAGATGTTGTTCGTGTTCGTATGCAAATTCAACATACTGGTACCTCTTCTACACCTCCTCCAATAGCTGCTATTACCCCGGATCTTCCTGGGACGTTTCGGTTCGTTCCTCATCAATTATCTACTCATATGCAAGGAGGAGTTCGTGAACTTGGCGTTACTTCTTGTTGTAGAGAAGTTTTCCATGTGCCTGAAGGATTAGACTATTGCGTGGCATCAGAACTTGACCGTTGTGCTGTGAGTGAGGCCGAAAAACGTAACTTTGCCGGTACTTGGGAAGGTCTGCGGAAAGTTGCTCGAAATGAAGGTATAACTTCTTTATGGCGCGGCTTATCTGTTACTTTGGTTATGGCTATCCCCAGTAATATGATCTATTTTGCCGGTTATGACCATATGCGGGCTTTACCCCTGTTCTCTCACGAACGCGACTCACGCATGGCAGTGGCTGGTCCATTGATCTGCGGAGCAACTGCTAGGGCTATTGCTACTATTTTCACTTCACCTTTAGAACTTTTTAAAACACGTCTGCAGGCCCTTGCAAGCACAAGATCAAGTCATACTGTTAAAACCTCTGCATTCCAGGTCACCGTCAATGAGATCAAGTGTCTAATAAAGCGCGAAGGAATTACTTCACTGTGGAAAGGTTTATCTCTAACTTTATACCGAGACATCCCGTTTTCTGCCATATACTGGCTCTGTTTTGAGCGATTCAAAGGTATATATAACGACCGCTGGCCTAATTCTGGATCCTTTCTTCCGGCGTTTACAGCCGGTGCACTTTCTGGATCAATTGCTGCTGTTGTTACCACCCCATTTGACGTTGGAAAAACGAGACAACAGGTGTTTCTTAATTCTGTCCCATCCTCGTCTACTAATAAAAGCTCTATGTTACAAGTGTTGTCACGGATTGCCAAAGAAGATGGCGCTTTAGCTCTATTCAAAGGTCTAGTACCACGTCTAATGAAGATTGCCCCAGCTTGTGCTATAATGATATCCTCTTACGAAATGACAAAGAGTATGTTTTCATCCTCTTAAACGAAGACACATATTGGGTACCACCCTATTATGAAAATGTTACAATAATGATCATTATAATAGAATTTTTTCTTTTCTTTTCTTTTTTACAAGTAGATATTATCATTCTCCGATAGATTAGATCCCCATCCGCCAGTAAATTCAATTTCAGGGCTATAAGATTGTTGATGAAACAGAGTCTTAATAGGATTTGATTCCTGAGCTTCTTTCTGGCTAGTTGTAGATTGTAGTTTCACGGTTTTCATTGATAACTTTGATGTGAGACGACGAAATGTTGACTTGCCGAGTAACATTTCAAATGGCGACTCTGGGTTATTATCGTCACTCTCCATATGAATTAAGACGTCGTTGCTCTCACCAGCGCCAGTGAGAGATAAATTTTCATCATAGTTCGACGAAATTTCTACTGGTCTCAGATCCTGATCTAAACTAGGCTGATTTTTCTCTTGAACTTTTGTTGTAGCCTTTTCTTTGGGATCTTTTATATCCTGTTGAATAAGCACGGGTATGGACTCAAGTTTAGCCAGTTGATCATCGAATTCAGACATTATCTCCTCGAGTTTACGATCTATATCGGGGTCGCTAACATAACCATGAGAAATATCGCATTTTCCGTAACACGATGAAGTATCAATGACTTGAGATATCATCATGCCATATTTAGCAATTAAGCTGAGCCGGCGAGCTTTCATGTCAAGTGCAGCAAAATATATTTCCGATGCACGTTGAATATGCTTGCGTGTGGTGCAAGCCAATTGTGAATTCGCCATTTGCCATTGAGCAATAGCCCTGTCCCTTTGTTGCTCAAATATCTGCAGTTTATCCAGTGAATATCCGTTGGCTCTGGATTGGGCAACTGCCGCAGTCGTTTTACGTACTTGTAAAGCCAACGGACTGATGTCAGCCTCTGTGTTTCTAATAGCCTTTAGCTGTGTGCGATACGATGCAAGTTCCCTAGCACAAGCGGCTTCACCCATACCTAGTTCCCTCATTAAAGATGCAATCGAATCCACGAGAGAGTTGACATCTGAGTCGCTGGCCGTTGACCCCCATAAAGCCAACTGATCTGCTACTTGCAAGTGTCCTGCTGCAACTTTATGACTATTGCCAATGTTATATCTTTCAGACTTTATGACATCAAATAGTTTTTGTGAAGGCTGCGGCATCTGACGTCGCCGAATTTTGTCAAGGAACACCCGATTCGCAAATTCCATCACTAAAGATGCAGTTTCTTGCTTCTTAACTTTAGATTCGTCGTTACATGTAGTTTCTGAAGCGGCTCGCTTGCTAAATAAGGACATAAAGGATACCGACGAGCGAGGTCGAGATTTAGATCCTTGAGCAGCAATGAGTCTAGCAGGCTGAAATCTGGTAGAAGTACTAGATTTAGATCCATCTGTAGTTTCAGAAAGAAATGTTCCTGGTCTTCTTATTGAAGTTGGCAATTTAGTTTGGTTCGATGAATCTGCTGAATAGTCGGAGATAATTTGTGGACGAGGGATATCTAGCCCAGATCGGCGCGTTGCAGTTAGATGTTCAGTGGATTTTTCTTCTTTAGATACACTTGTAAGCGGTCGACGAATCTTTAAAGGGGAAGTGTCACCTTGAGCATAGCCACTTTTGTCGTTGTAGATAGGTATAACAGGTCGAGGCTCTATTCCTGATATGGCGTCCAGGCGAGAGGCAAGAGAAGCGGCATTTGTACCCAGAAATGTAAAATTGGGGACTGTCATCCCTTAATTAAAAGGACTAAAAAACAAACAGTACACCAGAATGAGAAATAGTATGCGGTGTGTGTAAAAGCCAAACATAGATAATATGCATATATTTCTTTGGGTGATGATCATGAGACTAACGCGATTCGATTTGCACATGCGAAAAAAATAGAGCCAATAAAAACTAAATGAAACATTATAAAAAGAGCAATAATCACTGTAATTTTTTTGAGGTAAATCAAAGACAGTATTGCAGGACTAATTTTGTTGTGGTAACTCGTGATTATTGTAATTCTCAGTTGTCACTTCACTCACTGACGACAATTCCGTTATAACTGTCGCCTAGTTTGGTTACAATGTGACAAGAAACAATCTATATCTCTGAAATAATTCATAAATGGTTAATAGATAGCTGAATTGAAAATTATTAGCATTATTCACCAAAAAAGTTTCATGATTTGATCGGCACTGCTACAGACTGGGGTTTAATTGCGTAAAGCCCCAGAGATAGATACTACATGTTATTGCTACTATGAGACTGAAAAATTATGAAGAGGGTTGGCTGCTTTATTCGAGTTTCAACCCAGTGGTATTTGCGAGCCATCGACGAGATTTGGCGACGTAAGATTGTAAACTAGTAGAAGCTTCTGTAAGGCTTTCTTGTGTTTTAGATGCTGCACTTGTAACCGCAGACTGGGCATTTATTTGAGCTTCAACAACCGAAGGAGGAGCGTGCTCTTTTTCAAGATCCCAAACGAAGTTACGGGTGTTTCTGAAAGTTTGAGGCATAGTTGTAGCAAAAGCACCAGTAGCAAATACAGGGGGCGCTAATACTCGGGCAACAACTCCACGATTTCGAGCCACAATAGATCCAGCGAGGCCAGCCACGACAATGTACACAAAGGATGGAAGCAATGATTCATCTGGAGCGCGAAGCGACGTCAATGTAGACATGGTTTTCTTCTCCACGGATATATATCGCACTATCAAGTTTTCTGCTGCAGTCTCCACTTTAGCGACATTTCCGGCCACCCACAGTCGGGATTTGTGAACATAATCCATGAGTCCTGGCACATCGGCAGGCTTGACAAAGGCGTGCACAGGCTGTCCTGCTGGTTCAGCAATTGATTCTGCCTTACTAGATTCATTCTTAGCCTCAACTTGCTTGACTTGGGGAATTTCTTCGTCGTAGAATGGTTTCATCTTTATGAGGTAAAGAAAGAAGCCTATAATCTTCAAGATTGGCAAACAAAATCTTCGATCACGTGATCATGCTTGATCTATTATTAGTTGTAAAGGTTTCTTATAGTGACCCAAAAAATGAGGGAACCTAACGTGGAAATTAATTTATATATTAATTAAGTAAAAATATCAAAGTAGCAGTAAGTTCTACTTAAAACTAATCGAGATAGTCTACGTTGCCAGTTACATATCATTTGCTTTGGCAGATTGTCGTAGAACGAGCAATGTATATGACAACTGGCAAGGTTAGAGTTAAATTGTTTCCCCACGTTTTCCGTTCCGATCTTTCAGAAATACACTTAGTTCAAGATTGATTTGATATCCATGTCTAATACACTGCAGGGAAAAACTGCATTGGTAACAGGAGGATCGGCTGGTCTCGGTGCAGAAATAGTGAAAAAACTAGCCAGTGAGGGATGTAACGTAGCTATCAATTATGCACATTCGAAAGCCCGTGCCGAAGAGTTGGCCCAGTTGGTTGCGGGGAAATACAGCGTGAAGACTGTAGTACTGCAAGGCGATGTTGCCGACCGCAAGTCTCTAGAAAAACTCGTCGAGAATACTGTTTCTGAATTCAAAGGTTTAGATATCGTAATATCCAATGCTGGATGGACTCGCATTGTGCCTTGGACAGATATTAATGACTTAACAGAAGACGACTGGGATGGCACCTTCAACATAAACGTCAAAGCCCATTTTTGGCTGTATAAAGCAGCTCTGCCTTATTTAGAAAAATCTGATAAAATTGGACATTTCATTGTATCAGCATCATTGGCAGGTTTACGTCCGACTGGATCATCTATTCCATATTCAGTCTCCAAAGCTGCCTTGGTCCATCTGGTCAAAGCATTGGGTAAGGTCAGCGGACCTAAAGTAGCAGTTAATGCAGTTTGTCCTGGTTTACTCTTAACTGAATGGGGTCAGAAATTTGGGGAGGATACAATCCAAAAGATTGAAGAATCGCTGCCTCTGAAACACGCCCCAACTGTAGAAGACACTGCTGATGCGTTCCTCATGCTAGCTAAATCTACCTCTATAACTGCTAGTACAATAACAGTGGACTCAGGTAGCCATGTAGTTGCCTGAAATACATATCAATAATCACCACCACCGACGTAGTTCCATAGTAAATACTACCGGCTTAGTGACGTTTATTGTCACTTCGTCTCCAATTAAGTGATTTGATGTTGACATTTGAGTAAAGAAATCCGTCATCCAATCAGAAACATCCCATCTAAGACCTTCGGTGGTGATTACAGTAGACCCGGCTAGAGGAATCAGTCCGCAGGTAGGACCAAAATAGCGCTGATCCGCTAAGATTCTGGCTGGCCCTGTTACCACAGCCAGTGAGTGTTCCGATAAGAGCCAAATATGTCGACTTTTCCCAAAGTCTTTATACATGGCATGAAATACGTGGAATGATTGATCGATTCTACCGCCATCTCCGCCCATGAGAACTACATCCATATCTGGATCAAGGAAACGCTCGATGTACAAGAGAGCTTTGCCGAGATCTGTACTATCTTGATCACTATCATGGACTACTTTAGTGCCTTCTGAAGAATAATGCAATTTTACCTCGGGCCGAACTGAATCGAAATCACCTACCAGTATATCAGGAGTGAGTGTCGGAAGACAGTCATAGAGTTGGTTAGCACCACCATCACAGCATATTGTATGGTTAGCATTAGTCCATATCTTAGAAACCAATGGTCCGGCTAATGGCTGATTTAAAATAATTAAAATATAAGGGCTTGTGCCTTCCACAACGCTATTGGCCAAAACCAGATCCATGATCAATCTAATATTAGTAGGGTCTGGGAAAAGGGCCTGTCTGTGTCTGCCTTGGCCTTTTAGCTTATGAATACGACGAGCAGATCGAAAGTTACACAAGAAGGTCGATCTAAACGACCATAGTATACAAGTTATATGTATAGTATGATTAATTTCGGGGTCTTTTTTTTTTTTTTTTTTTTTTTTAGTCCTTTTTACCTCTTAAATCTATTACATTTTAACCGTCTAATTTTCTTTTTACTTTCCGATACCTACCATACAACACACCCAATGTCTATGATTGGTGGAATCGTCTCCCAGAATATCACCCTCGAATATTCTTACTAATCCTTAGTTTATTCTTTTTCTTTTCGTTCTTTACCGACAATGATCGGTAGATTTATAGTTCCACAAACAGTAGTTAGGCAAACACTACGATCGCATTTAAAGCATGGTGCTCGTTCATTTGCCACTAGAAACCATTCATCGTCCTACAAATCATCTACCAAGCCTTTAGTGATTGCTTTCTCCGGAATAGTTGTAGCTTCGATGTTAGCAAGTCAAGGTCCTTTTAAAAACGACTCTATTGAAGAAAAACACTCTCCAGTTAATGTGAACTCTTCGCATGAGTCCAGTTCAGTCGAAACACCAGCACCCGCTTCTTCTGATTCCGGATCGGAAGAGTCCGAGGATGCAGACCAACATGGGGCTTACAACCCAGAAACAGGAGAAATCAACTGGGATTGTCCGTGTTTAGGTGGCATGGCTAATGGCCCTTGTGGAGAAGAGTTCAAAGCAGCCTTTTCTTGTTTTGTGTATTCTGAATCCGACCCAAAAGGTATAGATTGTATTGAAAAGTTCCAGGGGATGCAGAACTGCTTCCGTCGCTACCCCGAAGTGTACGCCGAAGAATTGCGTGAAGACGAGCCGGAACTTGCTCCTCCTCCAGAACCATCTACTGTAGGCGATAATGATCTTCAAGATTCTAAACCTCTTGAATCAGAGCCGACTGTAGTAGATTCCAATGCTACAAGCACTTCCACCATTGACTCCTCTACAACTGCTACTTCTACTACCTCTACCACCTCCTAGTCGTCAGACTAATTTTGTATATAGTTCTATTTCACCTCTGAAGTTAGCTCAGGCTCCTTTGTGCCAGAGAAATAAGTATTTTATTTATCATAATCGATTCTATTTGACCTTCTTCTTTATTAAAAATCCGTAACCCGTCCATTAAAACTATAATCCCCATGACGTAGTGGATCTTGCTTCGGTCCGCCAATTTCTCCAGTTACTGGGTTCTTATCTCCTTCAAACTCTGGCTTGGTCTTCAGTCCGGCAAACTCGGGGCTAAGCACTAGTTTCTCTTCAGCGACAGTAAACGAATTGGCTTCTCTCTGCAGACGCTCAAACTCTTCCTGTTGTTCCTTTGGCAGCCGAGGCGGTCCGGCCATCTTA
The DNA here is from genome assembly GCA_030574555.1 of Tortispora phaffii. Taxonomy (NCBI): domain Eukaryota; kingdom Fungi; phylum Ascomycota; class Trigonopsidomycetes; order Trigonopsidales; family Trigonopsidaceae; genus Tortispora; species Tortispora phaffii. Next base: position 184,507 of record JAJMFE010000004.1, on the reverse strand, counting down.
AAAGGATTGCTCTCTTTTAGCCTCAGTTTTACCGTAGAGAAACGTCGAATGTGCTGGTGGTACTGTTTTGGGCTGTGGGCTATAATCCGTCTAAGAGTCATGTGGTATCGAATTCTAGGTTCTCCCAATCACCAAAATCAGCCTAATCTGGGGGCTTACCTAAACATAGAACTTTACGCATTCCTAGGTGAGATCAACTAAATTAGCTATAATTCGTTGTTCGGTCAGGCATCTGCGGTTGTTTGTCTATAATTCCAACAGTATTTATTGAGCTCAAATCTTATTTAAGCAGCAGAAAGCACGTCTTAGTGTATCGTTCTACGGATTGTCTTATCAATGTTAGGTCTTCTGACTGTATTTGCTCGGTTGGCTTGCGCTGATCAACTTGTACTAGACACAGGATCTTTACTGAAAACTACTGATGGATTGTCTCCTGAACTTTTAGTTGGCTCTTCAAGCGTCTCTGGACTGTTATCTGACCCTTCCGGTCATTATGTGGCATATTGGACTAACCAGTATAATGTATCTGGACATTCTGCATGGAAATCTATTTCAGTTTTAGATGTCGCTAAGAATAACTCCTTCGAAATTATTTCTGGGGATCAAGCTGCTGAAATTTCTTCTTATGCCTGGCTTTCAGATTCGCGTATTGCATTCCTATCCGGTTCCCCCACTAATCTTTATTCCTTGAACATACTGGAACCGCAGGCCAAACCGCGCCTGATTCACTCGTTTTCTGGTGTTTTGACTGACTTGAAATCTTTTGTCTCTGAGGAACGCATAAATCTCATTGCTCATGGTTTGGCTTATGTTTCTAACGGAGATCTCGTGTCTTCCTCTGATCCCGAACCTCTTTCCTCTGGCAGACTATATTCCACCATTCCTGTTAGACATTGGTCTACCTGGTCTAATCCTGATTATGAACGGGGTATATTTCATTTCTCTTTGCAAAATGATTCAGCTACCTCCTTATCTTCTCCTGGCTTGGTCAATACTCTCCACAAGTATGGTCTTCAGCCTTATAGCGATGGCATTTCCGCTATGGAGGCCGCCATGGGCCCAGAGTACTTTGCAGTGGTCATGGAATCGTCTTATAATATGGCTACCAATACTACTACTTATCTGTATGTGGTGCCATATAATGGCTCTACGCCTCTTCCGTTTGCTATAGATCATAAAGGTGCTACACGTTTACCGACTATTGGACCTAATAATACTATTGCGTTTACCCGCCTTAACCATCCTGGATACGAGAGCGCCAGAGGTCAAATTATTTTATGGGATGTTTCTACCAATCAATCGCATTATGTATATCCTGAGTGGGATCGATCTCCATCTGGCTTATTGTTTTATGATGGAAAACTGTTAGTCACAGCAGAACATTTGGGGGCATCGGTACTATTTGCTGGAAATCTTTCTACATCTTCAACTGATCAAATCCCGCTTACTGTTCTATCAGGTAATTTTTCTGTTGAAGAAATTGTCAGTACAGATTCTGGAATTGTTACTATTACAAGCTCTTTCATAAGTAGCACACAAATTGATTTAGTTTCCGTTAATCTTACTGATGGTGGTAGTGAGAAATATACTTTGCTACCTCCAGCTCTTGAACTTTCTAACAAGGTTGATTCATTTTGGTTTCATGGTTCCCGTTCAACTCTAATGCACGGCTATCTGGTATACCCAAATAGCTATAAGAATGACACCGACTATCCTCTGACCCTTCTTGTACATGGCGGTCCACAGGCTGCTTGGCTGAATTCATGGTCAAAAAGATGGAATCCTGTGGTATTCGCTGATAGCTTGAACTCTATGGTAGCTGTTATTAACCCTACCGGCTCTACTGGTTATGGTCAAGAGTTTACTGATCGGATTAGAGGTAATTGGGGTTCACTCCCTTATGTTGATATTGTTTTGGGTTTAAAGCATCTAAGCCGAGTATACAAATTCATAGATGAGAAAAATATAGCTCTAGCTGGTGCAAGCTATGGTGGCTATATGGCTAATTGGGTTCAAGGAAATGAACTTGGACGTGTATTGAAAGCTATAGTTTGTCATGATGGAGTGATGTCTTACCAAAATCTTATGGCACAGGATGAGTTGTACTTTCCTATACATGAATTCGGTGGTGCTCCATGGAATAGTCATGATGTTATTGGCTATCAAATATATGATCCATTTCGACTGATTAGACATTGGGATACTCCACAGATGGTAATCCATAGTCGAAATGACTATCGTATTCCTGAATCTGAGGGAATTTTGGCATTTAATGCTCTTCAGTTACGAAATGTACCATCGAAATTCCTGTACTTTCCTGATGAATCACACTGGGTTCTTAAGCCAGAGAATTCTCTGAAATGGCACCATGAAGTTTTTCAGTTTCTTCTTACATATCTGGATAACGCTTCGACTCCAAGAGATGTATCACTATCTTCTATTCACCTTGGGATCGAAAACGCCTTGGACTACGACAATTGGCTTTTCTAAAAATATCTGACTGGGGGGGGGGCTCTTAATACTTTAATATATCAATCATACCTGTACAGTTTATATTATAACATCTCTGAAAAATATTAATTATCTCAAACAGCCCGAGGATCCATAAGTCTGTCAGCATTGTTAATCCATGATTTTCCAATTAACATGTTTCGAGTTTTCCCATTCTTCCAAGAATGATTAATCTTTGGAACATACAACTCAAGATCAAGAGATTGTAACTCCTTTCTGCGCCGCGCGCTTTCGCGAGGCGTCTGATTCCTAATGCGACGGTCACGTTCAGCCTCGCTGCCCATGAAACGTTGAGATGTTGGCGAGGTACAATTCTTTCTAGAGCTGTATTGTGGGTAAGTCGGCGGGCTTCCGAGCTTTACACGTTCGTGTTTGACGCATTCTTCATGGACTATATAATCTCCCCGTTTAGAAAGAAATCCATTTGGCTGATCAAAAGCAGAGAGCACTCCTACTTTGGCAGAATCTGAATAATTTTGGAAAGAAATATCAACCGATCTACTTCTTCTGCGCTCATAACGAGCTCGAGGTTTTGGGGGTGCCCTTACAGGCCGATTGTGAGTGTGTGCACGAATTTGACGAACTGGTTGATGATTTTGATTTTCAGGAACATCTCTGTGTTTTGGAATATTCTTTCCGATGGGTTCATAGGTGCTAGCGGATGACCTAGGACTAGCATCACTTAAGTAATCAGCAGGAACTCTATCACGCAATAGTCCTAAGTAGTTGTCTTTGGAGTCAATATTAAGATCAGAAAACTCCATATGAAAGAATGAAGAACTAGAATCATTGATGTTACTACTTGCATCAGATTCGTCAGAGGGCACAGTGTCAACATTATCGTGATCATCAGAAAAATTAATTGATGGAAGTGGCAAATTCTTCAGTGGTTTTACAATCTGCGAGGCGTCTGGATTTTTCGAAAACGTTCTAGAGGGGATGCTTTGAGAACAGCTATTTGTTTCCCATTCTCTGGTAGCTGAAAGGCCGGTCTTATAAGCTGGAGCCCCTGGAACCACTGACTCGTGAAAAACAGAAGTCGAAAGCAAGATATCCTTTTCACTTTTCTCTTCTTTCTCTGTGTCCTTTTTCAGTGTCACAGAAGAATACAATACAGGTGGGGAAGTAGGAGTATTCGGTAATTTCTGGTCAATTGGAGTTATCGGAGAATTGCTGCTGTGAACAGTTTTTTCAGGAAGTTCGAGCTTACATTGCAGAATTTCTTTCACTGATTCTAAAGAACCTCCTGATCTAGGTATCCTGGTCACAGGTTCTGCAGGGCTTGAATCGCCACTATATGATCGTGATAGTCTTTCAAAGTAGTCTATCTTAGTTCCAGCACTACCAGATGCCGACTTTAAAACAATATCACGCTTGGAAGATCTTCTTGGGGGTGTTAGAGCATCCGATTTTTCCTCTGGCTTCATATTAATCTCATTTGATGGTTCAATAGGTAGGTCTTTATCAAATGAATTTAGAGAAGAATGACAAATGTCCACCGTAAGGTCTTTGCTAGGTGATTTCACAATGCATAACGGTGGGGTTTCTGATAGTGGTAAAGCCGAACCGTCTTGAGAGGAAGCAAAACTATCACTATCTCTTTCATCATCAAATGTATCACATCCCGCCTTATCTGCATTTTTATTCATCTCCTCAGTCACGTCTAAAGACTGCGAGTTTATGCCATCCGATGCATTGTGTCTGGTCAACACGGTTGATTCGTTCGCAACAGATTTACCAGGGGTCGAGAGAAGAGAAGAAGATATAGATAAAGGACTGTGATTTCCATTAGCACTTCCAGTAGTTTTTTCGTTAATATTATCTGATAAATTTGTGTTTGCTCTTGAGTGAAATTCTACCGCTTTAGTGTCCTGTGTCTTGCTTGAACAGCGAATGGATAGGTTTGGGCTGGTGTCAGAATCCGGGGGCGTGAGCTCTCCAGCTTGTTGTGGGCTCGACGGCAGGCTGCTCTTAGAGATAATTTTCTTCTTTGGGGTATTGGAGACCGGTGCTTCTCTAAACCCATCCATCAAATGATTGTTACTTGTTGAAGAAATCCTAGAATTGGGCGAGTTTATCTTTTCTTGACTCAATGCCCAGGCCAATGCAGCTGCGGCTTCTTGAGCGACAAGAGGATTAATTGAAACGATATCAGAACGGCTGTTAGTTTCTCGAGAATTTTTTATGATTCTCCTCTGAGAAGCTTCTTTCCCTTTATTTATTAATGCCGATTTCCTGCTAGTATGGCAAGCAATATCGGATGCATCAGTAATCACTGTTTTACGACGAGAACCATTTCCCATTCCAGTAATTGGTTGGACTTTCGGTACTCGTCGTATAATCTTAAACGGAAGTCTTCTAGATCCGAATTCATGATTGGCAAGCTTACTCAAACCAATGTCCTTGTACTCTTCAACCACAGTCCATAAACCTTCTTTTTTAATAACCTCTGCTGCTTCTGGGCCAAATATTCGTCCGCAAAATTCAGGCTCTTCATAGAGATCACTTACTGCTTCACCAGATATATGGCAGATAATCGAATTGCCAAATAATTGTTGTCTTCGAGCAGGATTCTCAGGGCCATGAACAGCTAACCACACCCAATAAAAGCCAGAATCAAATTCTACAGGGCCTGAAATATTGGTAACAGTAGCTCGTAAAGAACTTTCGCTGTTTTTACCGACATCATTCTCTCCAAATCCAGTTGAAGGTGGTCCACCAAGGGGCTCCTCTTCATGTGAAGCCGGTTTCTCAGCTAGTATATCCTCTATTCGAGGAAGTTTTATATTAGGTGGTAGCATGACAGAGGGTGTGGATCTTTTAGCATGCTTCTGAGTCTGAGATTCAAATCCTAAGGATATAAATGCATCCCAATCTGTGGAAGGGTTGGGCTTAGTTGTATTGTGCAAGGCTGCACGAGACTCTGAGGATTCTTCCGCGATAGTTTCAGACATTAGTTCATTATCTTTCGCAAGAACATTTTGGTAGGTCGTAGACGAGACATCAAATCCGTGGGCTTGAAATACAGACCAGGTATTACTCTCTGGACCATTCCGACGATTTGGCGCCCGCTTACTGGTAGACATCTTCCGGTAATTACCAGAAACCATAGCCATCATGGTCAAGTTATTAATATTATCAGCATCTAAGCAATCAGATGGATTTTGGTGAGCCGTGTGGAGAATCTGTAAAGCAAGCAAATCATCTTCTGATAAATCAGCAGGAGTTCCATAGAATCGCTGACGTTGAAGCAAAGAAAGAGGATCGTTTGACATTTGATCGACAACCATCGCAATATAGGTCAAATTTACATTGGCCAATACAGATGCACCTGATTTAGGAACGGCCATAGAAGGAGGGTAGGTATAGTTTGCCAAAAGATTTTTCAGAACTCCTGGAAAATATGTCATATCATGTCCTTTGGAAGCAAGAGTCATACGCAAATATGAGAAAAAAATATGGCAAGAAGCATCAGCTGCTTGGCACCAGGAATCATAGTACGGTAAGAATTTAGCGCTGCTGGGGGTTGTTTCTATAAGACTGGCGGATGATGATCGTGGAGGGATGCGACTCAAATCGAATATATAACATGAACACAATCGAATAAATTGGATGGCATCCACTGGGTTTGAATCATAGGTTTGTGCGACTAAACCGGTGATAAATTCCAACATATTAATCAGAACAGTTCGAATTGGAGGATCGAGAGTGGACAAGAGCGAGTTAAAAGAATTTGGATCAGTCAAGACTTCAGATTCAGCGAAGTTAGAGTAATCAGACCAAAGAAATATTCCTAACGGGAAACGGGACCAACACCATTTGATAAAACAAGCTATTGCAGTCGGCTCGAGAAGACCTAACTCTGCTGTAAATGCGCTCTTGGCAAGTCTAGGAAATGCAGATCGCGCTAAAGACCTTGCTTGATATAAATCTGTAATGGAAGATGAAGAAGTATAGGGCAAAAAGATCTTAGGGGTCACTTCTGCCCGAGACCTTAACTCAGCATAAGCCAGCTGGAGTGGTTGCAAGACCTCGCTGGCGTAAACAACATCCCACAATAAAGGATCAGAGTTTCGATTCTCATATAAGTGTCTAACATCTGCAAAAGGGTCAACAGATTCAGGGGAAATACTGTCTGGTTGTTCCTTTGCTTCAGGTGGAGATAATGACTGAGGTGGCTGGTTGATCCGAGTACGATCGGCTTTTTTCTTTCGTAGTTTCGAGAAGAGAAGCATAATAAAGAAAGAAAATCAAAATAAAAAATCAAAACAATCAGAATTGACGAGATAGAGGATGAGTGATATTACAATGGTGCTTCAAGGCTGAAGAAAATGAAGAGATGAAAAAAGGAAGTAGAAGAGAGGATTGTTGTATCGACGATGTTGGGTGAGGGTTATAAAAGGAGCGTATCACGGTCAGGGTCCTCGATGATTCAAAAGAGGGAATATCCAAGTCAAAAACCTGATTAACAAAACAAAGAAGTGTCTGGAAACAGAATGAATGATATATGATGATAGAATAAATGGAAGAATAGAAAAAGAATGTAGAGCAAGAAACGAACACCCCCTGTGTAGATGAACCTTAATTTCACTATACCGTTTTCGGTAATCGATTAGATCGGAAAAGTTTAAATGTCGCGATCTAAATATCTGTAACGGTTTTATAGCATCGCGTATTCACCCAGATTAGATATATTTAATTCATGAAGTGGATATTTCATTCTATTAGTTCGGTTTTTCATCTGTCAATATATGTAGTATACAGTGTATTTCCGGTAATAGTTAAGAATACGCGCTCAAACTCTGTATGTAATGAGATTACTCCCTAAACTTACTCTCAGAAGTCGTTTTTTGTATCGCGACGTTATAATGGAGAAGGCAATACCATATTCTGATAAATAAATTTTGATAGGGTATTAAATGGTCTAGTGTGTTAGAAAATATAAAGATATGGAGCAACAGATTAGATTTCTTACTTGCCTCGAATTTTTACGAATAGAGACCGATGTAGGTCTGAAATACTATTGATTTTCCACCCCTTTCCCTACCTTCGACTACAATAAAAACTCCTTGAATGAACCCGGCTATAAATCCACTCAAATATGAAAGACGATACAGCAGTTCTCTAGTGGTCCATTAAAAACATTCTCATTACAGAGGAGCATTTCACATGAGTCAAAATAATTAAATAATGAAGTAGTCTGTAGGTAGTGACAAGATATTTACCGGTCACATATGTATAATAACACACATCAAATATTTTACTCTCTTTGACAAGGTTATACCGGCCAAACAACACAAACAGACACTAGATTTTGAAAAAGCACAGACTGAATATACCTAAAAGCTAATCCATTCGTAATGTCATAGTTAAAGCGCCCATGACGTTCGTGCAAATAGCTTTAATTAGGGACTTCCAGTCGATGAAGTGGTCACAGAAACCAAGAAAAGTAGTCAGAACGGGAGTCTCCTAACCGATGGTGCCATCATACAAAAGAATTAGTGATGTCGTAACAAACATCGACTATTGAAGCTAATCTACTGTAGATTGTACTAGAACCCTTCAGTTGTAAGGCTGTTCAAGATAGTATCTTTGGCACAGAAATAATATTCGCAGTTCCATTACAGCCGGTAACCGATCCGTATGAGGGTTTTAACAAATAATCTGATCTGTATTGAAAGTTGGGCTAGAAGTAGGAAAGAATAACATAGCTAGAGAACAAAAAAAAAACATTTGGTGCAATGTTCGATAGTTAGATAGAGCGGTACTCAGTAAGCTTTTAATACCTCTTACCGTACTGCTAGTACTATAAGTTCTCCATATTTCATCAAACTATGATATTGGCGTTATACTAGATCCAAATATTACATAACCATTAAAACAAGAAAGATATGTCATATATGATGAATTGTATATTGATGTTATAAGCTTTAGCTGAACTAGAAGTAATCACGCAGTAGGTCTCTTTCCATAGATAATCAGTTAGTTTGGACGATACAGAAATTCATCGGTTGAGGATATGAGCATTAGGTAAATGTATCGTAGGGTTATCGAACCTGCATCTAAGATCGCAATTCATATAATGGAAGAACTCCATTAGTTTTCAGTTAAGGCTGCCTGGATAGTTCAAAAGGAGGGGGACATCTGACAGAATTAAACGATGCATGGTTATACGAGCTTTAAAAACAAAGTTAGGTATTCTAAATGAAAAACAACATTACAGGTCCTCCATTTATCCTCTAGCGCATACGTAAACTATTGGCAAGGGGTAAGTAAGCCTTCAAGAAAGTTTATACGGAACAATACTGATGTTGATTAAACCTATCTAAAAAGAGAACAAATATATTTCTTTTTGGTTTTGAATATGAAATTATTCGGCGCATCATCTATATAATAGATTCGTGTGTATTACAGATCATAAGTATAGCATATTTAAAAATAAAATAATGTGTATAGTAAATTCTTACTAAGAGACCTATTAGGATCAGCTTAATGTCCGCCATACTGGCGGAGGCCGCAAGTAGAGTGTAACCGTAACCTAACTTTAATGTACCCCGGATTCTCCTGCCAATAACACCGTAGAGTTTAGGGATGATGTATCTATTTTTAGATCGAAAATTCAACTGATTAACGCAGGGTATTAAACAGCGGGGGCATATTAAAAAATGAACAGAAAATCTGTCATAAATATATAGAAAATACATCTAAATTCCAAAAAAGAAAAACTTCAGTAACAGAGGGCTTTAATAATGTGTATGTCAATTATTAAGAGACATTGTAGGTTTCTAGAGTGTTACTCACAGATCGTCGAGGAAGCACAAAGTTCTTACGTAACCTATAGCACATTGCAGCTGGAGCTGAGCCCCTTAACTAATTTAGCCAATAAGCTCTGTGCAGCCAAAGTTTTGTGCTAAAAACAAGTTTCCAAATTCCAAACAGGCCTATCAATGAGGAACGGAACCTTAACTTTACCTTGTTTCGTGAAGCTTGAGCAGTTAAGGGTACGGGATTAACGTATAGCTTCTTCATACGAACAATAACCCACCAAACATGTTACCTTAGTTCAATAATATCATCGGCAAATTCTTCTGCTGAATGTACAATCGAGTGTTATCATTCAGTAATTTTATATTAAGTGCTTATTAACCACACGTTTCCGTATTTATCCCGAACGTGAAGCTGGTGGTAACACGTTGAATTATTCTAGCAGCATTTTCACATTGAGGGACCCTCCACATACGATACGATGCTGGGAAAAAGAGAGCAACAGCCGCACTATCCCGGTCAGAGTTGATCATTGACAGAATAGAAATAAACGAGGTCTCAGAGTATAGTAAATTATGCATATCATTACCAATTTGACAGTAACCCCATATTGTAGTATCTACTTCGCATGTGATCTATTAATTTTCAAGAGTAGCACATACCGTGGCTAATTGCATCATCGTATTAGAACATGCTGTCTATACATTCCAACAGCAGGGTAAGAGAAGATTTTCTAACATGTGTAACCTTAAATATTGCACCCACTGGAGAGATACTTAATCTCTCGGGTTTAGGTAAGAGTTAATTATCTTCTGACATATTTTGCCTTTTCATTTAATAGTAGATATTTTTGGCCTGCTATTTCTGCCGTTAGACTGGCTGGTTCTTTGTCCTTAATATCACCTAATACTTAGTAGTTGTCCTAGTTAAAAAAAGGCCCTCTTTCTTAGCTTCCCCTTGTCTGTTTATACAGATCAAACAATCCTTTCTCATACCCGTGTCGCTGAGGATTCTCCAACTCTCTGTACAACTTAACGGTATTGTTCCCTAAATTTTCGAAAATTTGTTCTGTCAGTTCAGGTTTTACAAATTTCGCTTGATCGATTTTCACGGCTTTTGTATTCAATATTGTTTAGCAAGATCCTCTTCTTACCCCATCTCTCAACCTTTCGCGGTTTTGCAAGGTACCTTCTTTGCTAATTCTTCCGATTATACTTATTTTGAATGGGCCGCCGAAAAATTGAAATACGTCCATTAAAGGATGAAAGGACTCGCCAGGTAACTTTTTTAAAGCGAAAAAAGGGCCTTTTTAAGAAGGCCTATCAGTTATCGGTGCTGTGTTCGGTGGATATTGCTATTGTCATATTAGGTCCTAAGAATCGAATGTATGAATTCTCATCCAAAGATATAAATCCGATTCTAGAGGCTCATCGCACATCTCCTCCATTTGAATCTAAAACTTCAAGAGACTATGATCCATCAAATCCGTCTATAGCTAACGATAATGACGACGATGACGAAGAACTAGAACCTGACGATGACGTTTCTTCATTTGACAACCGCAGTGAAAGAAATAATAGTACGAAGCCTTCTTCAGAAACTGTTCAATCAACGTCTTCCGGGCCAGTAAATAATGCTCGGTACAATAATAATAATAACAATGTGCCACAATCTCTACTCGGTGATTCACAGTCTGTTCCAACCATTTCTCCAGGTTTCCAAATTCAACCATATCCTCCTGCACAGTTTCCCATTGCAAATTCACAGCAAGCTCAGAATTCACTCTCTTCAAGTCCATATTATCAATTATCTCGTCCTTTACGATATCCACTCCCTAGTAATCCTCCTTTCGATTACGCTCAACTCGCTCAGATGCAAAATATTCACACCGGCCTTACTCCTGACCGCAACATACCGAATTCCTTCTCCCGACAGTTCATGATGTACCAACCAGGACTTTCTGATGCTCAGCAGGCGAGATCCACGCAGACAGCTCCGTCCAATTCAAATGATGCCCCTACTAATCAGGATAAATCTCAGGATATTCAGAACCCCTCCCAGCCTATACCAGAGGGGGTTTATTTTTGGCCCGGCTTGACTCCTGCAGGTGCCTTTGCGCCTTATGGCTTTCCTTCGCCGATTAATTCCTCATTTCCAGGCCCTGGATTTGGCATGCAAGTATCTCCTGCTCATCCAATGCAGCAAGGGTTTCCTGTCGGTCCCAATCAATTCAGACCACCGCTTTCGCTAAACCAGCAAAATTCACGAGACCAGGCTTCTTCTGTAAATCAAGCAAAATCTACCGACAAGCACTCTAACGATGAACATCTCCAACGAAGTCCAACTCCCTCCGCCAAGCGACCAAAATTAACTGTTAAAATTCCATCCGTATCGAGTGATACTCAAAAGCCTAAAACCATGCAGACTCAGGTGGAATCTGTGTCTAATCGTGATTCGGAATCGGGGCAACAGAGCCCGAGAGTTTATCTTGCCTCAAGTCAAATGTCTGGATCTGCCAATGATCTTCAACGACTTCAATATCAGACAATGCATGGTATAGCCTCTAGAAACTCTGATGTTCCTCCACTCTCTGCGACTCTCCCTAGCAAGTATATGAATGATATACTGGCCTCCCCGTCAATGTCAGGTCCATTTTTCTTCCCGCAAGATGGAGGAATTACACCGCTGTCCAACATGTCTCGAGGAATACCTATACAGCCTTATTCAGGTCAATCAAACATGATGGGTAGGCCAGGACCATCTAATATACCTGGAATAGCTGGACAATCTACCAATAATAATCCTGTTCCTTCGAAACTCGGCGACTCCACATCATCTGCGCCTACCAAATCTGATAATTCCCAAAAAGCAGCAAATGACAAACCCACATAGTTATTTATTCGAGAATAGTCTCTATATCGATATATTTGTGGTTTTAATAAAGCGCCTAAGGGCTTCTCTCAAATTGAATTGACCATTATTATGACAAAGAATTTTAAAAATATTCACTAATCTAATTATAGGAACCAAATTATCGTATTCACACATTAGTGTTCTATTTTTTGGTGCAATGAGTGAAGATTCATAGTTCTTCTAATTTATACGGCATACTTAGACACGGTGTCTAAGCGATAGGAACCACTCGGTCGGTTAAATTTAATTTGTAAAAATGAAAATGCGATTTATAATGACCCAATAAATTCACGCACAGAATATTGCAAGTCGAGATAGGAGAATAGTGCTGTGCAGTCATTCTGTCGCTTAGCCACAAATACGAGAGGTATACTTTTTTTCTTAATAAACTGCCCCAATTCAAGTTTAAAGCAGATCATTTTTTATGATTCCATAAGTGTATGCCTTTCAAGTAATGCATTTATTTATCTAAATATCAATTTATTATAATAATGAATGTATGATCTGCGATTATCGATCTTATCAATTACCGTTACATTGTATATTAGCTGGACTAATGCTCAGTGGAAGTATCGGTCTATCGCAGTTGAACTCTAAATACATAGCAGTCAAATCAGTAATGACTGATACATAGAGAAGTGTGTGTTAACTATAAATCTATGATTGGTATAGGTGCTCGATTATGCTCTCACTGACCAGTTAATAAAAAGAACTGTCTCCATCCGCTAGGATTGATGTCTTCTTCTCCTCTAATTCTGACCATACTAAGTATCAGGCTACACTTCTAAGAAACTTTCGCAGATTTAGCTTCCTTATCGTGCATTCTTTTGAACAAGAATTAGATTTATTATCACAGAAATGGAATTTATGTGTTTTTGGTAAAGTTCAATTAATCTATTTCTGTTGATAATGTTTTAATAACAGTTTCGAAACTGCGCTATCAGCTTTCCTGATCTTGATTGAGGTTGTAAAGACTATTTCACCCACACACCGGTGATATTGATTGAGAAATAGAAGAAATGCTCGTGTGTGTATCGCACGCAGCTTACCTGAACTTTTAGTGAAATTGTTAAACAGGAATCCATACAGGATTCAGCGTTGTAATAAAAGATCGAAACCCCTTAGGGGATAGTTCATTTCATTATGAAATAGGAAAGAAATAATTACATTTGAATAATTCGACAATTATTCAAAAATAAAAAATACCGATAACAGTACGGAACAATTGAACTTTTTAACTTATCAAATCTGTCCAGATGGTTACAGATCTCGAGAATTTTTTTTTAGCTTTTGACCAAGAAAAATTGCTGTATACTGGGAGAGAAAATGAGCGGAAATTAGAGAAATAGAAATCGATAAAACTCTTTCGATTCATACATTCAAAACTTGCAAGGAATGGCCAAATTAAAGAAAGGAAAAAACTCAACAAGAATAAATGTCGTAGAGATTAGTTCAGATCCCATAGCCAGAAATGCATTAGCGCCAGGAATCCTAGAACCAGAAGAATCAAACAATCAAAAACAGAAACAGAAGCAACAAAAACAGGATTCAGGGAAATCTAAAGCATTAAAAATTCCTAAAATTCCAGAAAGTAAATTGGATATTCCGATACTAAATACATCAACTGCACCTGCTGTTCCTCAAAAACGGGGAAAGAAAGGTAAAGTGTTTATTACTCCTACCTCTTTAGAGAGAATAGTGAATTCCGTCACTGAATCAGTTGAAGGGGAAGAAATGAGCAAATTAGAGCGCGCAAGACAATTAGAAAAAGTCAGGGCTGCTCGAAGAAAAGAGATCGAAGAAAAAAACAAAACTAAAGAAGTCAAACTACTGAAGAAGAAAACCGAGATCAAACAAAGAAAGCGACGGGGTGCTTCTGAGCCAGAGGCAGAAGACGAGCAAGAGCCAGCACATTCCTCTAAGAAAAAGGTGAAATTCAGCGTTTGAGCCATTTATAAAAATTAGATTAGTCTAACGATATTACGAGAATAAAAAATCTTTCTTAAAAAGATAGAAAAAAAAAGAAAACATCTATGAAATTAAACGAGTGGAATACTAGGCTTTTTCGAGAGCCAGGAAGCAATTACGAATTACTCGAGGAAACCATCTAGAGCCTCCCCATTCAAACCAGCCAATATGGCCACCTAAATCAGTAGTCGCGAGAACCAAATGAGGATTGAGTGGTACTTCCTCATAAGGAATGCACGGACCTGAAGCAATGGGATCGTCGGCGGCTTGAAGAATCAATGTAGGAGTTTGGATACCAAAAATACGACGAACACTACTGGCTTCACGGTAATACTCATCAGCACAATGGTATCCGCTACGAGGAGCGGTAAAAGCATTATCGAAATCACGCAGATGAGTAGCTTTTAGAGCCAATTCGACGTCTGAACCATCTCCTGGGCCGCCTTTGCTAAGGATGTCCCGCTGCCGACTGACGATTTTCTTCAATGCAGAAGCCATAAATTTGGAAAAGAAATTGCCAAAATAAGTCTTGCTCAATTCATAGCTAGACAAATGAAGGTCCCAGGGATTAGCCACTACTGCTGCCCCGACCAACCCGCTGTCGGCTCCAGTACGGCCTAGATAAGTAGCCAGGATACTGGCACCCAAACTGAAGCCTATAGCATAGAACCTTCGGTTAGGATGACGTTTTCGTAGCATGGCTAGTACTTCAGTAAAATCTTTAATCCATTCCCCATTGAACATTTGCGGAACCACGATCTTGGTACGACCACAGCCTCGAGAGTTCAATACTGCACCTTGAAAGCCATGAGAATGGAGATCATACAATGTTGAGCGTACATAGGCTTCATGACTACCTCCGGAGAGTCCGTGCAAAATTAAAACAAACGGCAGTGTATCTTCAGTCGGTTCCGGGACAGCAATGTGAGTAGTTCTCGGATGCAAGGCCGGATCGGCCTCGAAAGTAGAAGGGTCCTCGGGAGGATCGAGAGCATGATCCAGCGCGACCACAGCACCGTCAGTTAAGGTAATCATTTCTCGCCCGTAGTAGACATGATCGGCATCATGGAAACTGGAGGAGCCGGCATACAATGTTTGGACGACGCCGGACACCATAGTAGGTGCAGCGTAATACCGAGCACCGGGTGCCAATTCCGGACAGTTGTCAGTGAACAGTTGGGGTAGAGGAGTGCCATTAATCTCTATCGGTTTTTCGCTGTGCAACAAATGCACATCAGAACGCCAGCCGACCATAGTTGACGAAAGACACAAAAAAAAGAAAGAAAAAAAGAATGAAAGAAAGAAAGACTCGGAAAAACCCTGCTAAGGTGCCGAGTTTCCCTTGCACATGCATCTTTTGTTCCGGAAGTTTGTCCAAATAAGGTTTCGTTTGTCAAACGACTAAAGTTTCTCTCATTTGCTTAGTTTAGTAGTTACTATTATTATATCAACACCGGTTGCCTCATCTTCCCTCCTCCCCAGGTCGATTCCACTGGCAATCTATTGGTGCAGCAATTCAAGCCAGTCTTATCTTTATGAATGCTAGAACAGCTTCTTGATCTTGCAGGCAAATATGCTGCGGCGTGTGGGGGTCAACCAACTTTGGCTGCTACTGCATTGGCCTGTTGCGACGCGGTGATCGACTCTCCCGACTCAGAACCTGCCCATATTGCCCATGCCTGCTGTATTAAGGCCCAGGTTCTGATTCACAACACCACCGACACGGCCGATGCCCGACAGGCGTGGAAACGCGCCGGGGCGTTGGTCCAGGATCACTCTCTTTCTGGATTTGACGCTGTGCTTGCTTTGCTAGGATCTCTGATCGGCCCGGCCTCTTCTTCCCTAGCCTTGTCCTCGGATCCCGTGATCTCTTCTCCCCAGTCACTGATCGCCATTTCCTGGTTTGCTCAACGCTCTAAGGCGTGGTCTAATCTTGCATGGTCCTCTTTAGACGCACCCTCTTCGATGTCTCTCATTCACACTCGACTCAGTCTTGACGCTGCTTTACGAGCTGCCGCTTACGACAGAGCACTGGACCTAACCACTAAATTACAATCTTTAGATCCTGAACTACCGGTTCTGTACTATGGTATTTTGTCTGTGTGTAAAGGCACGGTGGTCGGTCCGTATAGTCCAGAGGAGATAATTCTTCAGCTTTCGGAACTAGCCAATTCTCCTCCAAGCCCCACCGTCTACGATCAAGCTTCCGGGATCTCTTTAATCTCAATCACGCCTATCGATACTTTGGCCACCGCTACTCTTGCAGCGTGCTGTGAGGTCTTTGAACTGGATCCTCCTGCTCCTTTGCTTTCCCTCAATCTCCAATCCTATTTTCACACTTCTCAGTTTCTCAGTCAACTGCCTTTTCTATCCTCTAAATATATGGCGTTGTCTGCGGAATCTGCAGAATTACTATACTCAGTAGCAGAATTCGCCGATATTCTGCGACGCATGCGTCAGAAAGGTGTCTGGCGTTGCCATGATGCTATCCGGGCATTAGGCGCCGACGTGGAGGCTTTGCCCGAACACTTTTACCATTATAGTGCACTTCCATTAGTATGTGCTGCTTTTGTGCGTCACAGTACCTATGAACTGGATTCTGCCATTCATTTATACCGGGACTGCCTAGCAATCTTACCCGACCATTGGTCCGACTTTGCAGCCCTAGTCCATCTCAATTTACGTCGCCTCGGCGCCCCCACAGGCTCGTTAAATTTTGGGCCTGACTATCCGCGACCATTGCGCGAGTTCTCCTCAATGCTGACTCGGGGCAATCCGGGAAAAGAACCCGGTACTCGCTGTGGTCCAGTTTTAGTCGAGGCATTATTTCTGGCTTCAAAAGTAGAACCACGCTATGCTATCCAGTTTCTAGAGAAGAGTTACGAAAAGGCACAGCTCTGTAATTTAGCCGCATGGTGTTTGTTTCTCGTACAGCAGATCCACAGTATAGACCCTGCCAGGGCCCAGAGAGAAACTGAATCGGTAGTTGCTCTGGAAAGAATTATTGGAATGATATGGAGTCGAGGATCTAAACGATCAATACCCACGGACCCAGCGGTATAGACAAAAAGTGGCTATCTAGCTGGTTTGTAGCCAATCTTTTTCTTTGTGATGCTGATACCAGCTGAATCCTACAATTGTAAATTCTCCTTTCTAAAAGAACGGAATTTATACAACAACTACACATACAAGTCCTTTCACAACCAGCATTTTGAGACCAACTAAGAAAAAAAGGACAAAAACAAAAATTAACATGCTTCTTTGTTACAATGCAGCGAAAAAAAAAAAAAGAAATTAATCGGACGCGAAGGCACCAGGCGGCACATATAATACAATAGAATGAATAACGAATATTACCTTTTATCTCAAGAGAAAGTCAAGAGAAAGTTAAAAAAAAAAACACACGCAGAGAGAAATAACAGCCAGCGATTAGCCTATATCAGGAGCACCTCCACCTCGGATGCGGCGAGCTAACTGTATATCTTTCTGCATCAGCGTGACTCTTTTAGCATGGATAGCACAAAGATTGGCATCTTCAAATAAATGAACCAAATAAGCTTCGGCCGCTTCTTGCAGAGCCAATAGAGCCATACTTTGAAATCGTAACGGTCCAGGCTGGAGTGAATTGCCGATAGACCATCGTTCGGCAATTTCTCTAACTACGCGAGCAAACGGCAACTTTCGTAGAAGCAAACTTGTATCTTTCTGATACATACGAATCTCTCGCAAGGCCTTGATGCCAGGTTTGTATCGTTGTTTCCTAGGCGTAGCCAGTTTACTTGCCACGGATTTCGATTTTGCACGGCTTATAGTCGTTTTCATAAGACTCCGAGGAGTATCGGCCGACATATTCCGGCTGGTTGTCGATCGAGCAGGGGTCTGAGGATTGGAATGAGAGGATGGTTGATGAGAAGAATCGGAACGAGATTTGGCAGAACTGATCTTACTGGAAGAAGCACCAGGTTGGCGATCTCGGATACTGAAATAAGACCCTGGAGGCATTAAAGGAACAGGATCGGCTAAAGATTGTTAGAATTGTAAACAACAAAGAGAACCCCCTACTACTGTCAACAAGACAGAGAAAACAGAAAAACCAACCAATACTTAGTAGTATCCTGTTTTCTAAATTTTTGTTGGTCTAAAAATATTTACTTACTTGAACTACCTGGATTTCTAGGCGATCCATTGCGTGAGATAGACGCGTTTCCGCCTTTTGGAGCCATACCGTTCAAAAAACGATGGTAGTAGGGAGGTAACTAGGGGGTGAAAGTCAAAACAATAAAATGCTGGGGGGAAGTGAATAAAGGGTAGAAACTAGTAAAAGGACGAGGAAACCCATTAGAGGTAAGAATAACACGGGTTAGACTTTTTTTAAAAAAGAAAAAAAAAATAATTTGATAATTATTACAGCCAAAATATTGAAATTATTTTTAAAAATTAAAAAAAAGCAACATCTGTTGTATTAGGCATGTCTGGATCTAAAGTGGTTGTCACCCGGACACCACGAAGGTGTCTAGTATAGCATGGCCAATACGCTTCAACTAATCTATGTACGACGACAAAAAAGCTAGATAATTCATTCAGAAAAAAATTAGTGAAAAATGGTATTAGTAAAGAAAAAATAGAAGAATAAAAACTTTGCAATCAATACAAGAAGATAAATGGCGTTTCCACGAAAAGCCTTCAAAGCTTAAACAGCGACCTCAGGCTTCTCAGCAGCAACAGGAGGAGTATTGGCTCCAGAAGCAACTTGAGATGTGCCATGCAACAGCGAGACTTTAGGAATGGTCTCCACGATTTCGTCCAAAAGGTACTCCCCGACACAGTCGTTTTCGAAAACATAATTATCTTGACCAGCAAGTTCATCCTCTTCGGAAATGCGGAATTTAAGGCCAGGAATGTAGTTTATGAGATTATACAGAACAGCAGTAACAACCACGCTCCAGGCAAAGACAGACATCATTTCAGCAATCTGGTATCCAAGCTGGACCCAGTGGTGATTTAGCCATCCTGTTGCTTCTGTGCCATTAAGCATTGCTACCGATTCAGAGGCAAAGATACCGGTGAAGGCGGAACCCCAAGCACCAGCAACTCCATGGAGACGATAGGCACCTGAACCTTCATCGATACGCATCCATCGGTTAAGAGGAACCAAAAGGCAGCAAATACAACCAGTTATGAACCCGATAAGAACAGCAGACCAAATGGGAACAAACCCAGCGCCGGGGGTAATGGCCACCAAGCCAGCCACCACCCCTTCGCAAGCACCCAAAATTGTGAACTTGCCTTTTTTCAAAATAAACTCGGTGAGCAAAAAGCCAAAGCAACCCATTGCGGCAGCAACATTGGTATTGACCAAAGCAAACCCACTGCGGACACTGGCGTCGCCAGTAGAACCGCCGTTAAAGCCAAACCAGCCGAACCAAATCAAAGCAGTGCCGAGAACGCAGAGGGTGGTATTATGCGGACGGGGATGAGCAGGGACTTTGCGGGTATTAGTGGCGGGATCAGTGCGAGGACCCAAGAAGAAAGACACCGTAAGAGCAGCGAAGCCAGAAGACATATGCACCGGCCCTCCACCAGCAAAGTCAAGAGCGCCTAGACTCGCCAGCCAACCGTTGCCGTTCCATGTCCAGTAAGCAATTGGGCAATATACCACGGTGATCCAGCAGAAAATAAAAAGCAGCGACGGTACAATTCGAGCCCGATCATGGAATACACCTGCCAAGATCATAGCTGTACAAGTAGCGAACATGCCTTGGTAAAAGCAGAAGACAATCTCTGGCATGGCTCCAACGGGAGCAGCAGCAACGTTTTGTAGACCGATGTTGGACAGATTTCCAAGAAATACAGATGTGGCAGAGTCGGAGTAAACCAAACTATAACCCCAGAAAAACCACTGAAATGTAGCGATCGCATTAACTGCCAAGGCCATGAAAAGCATGGTTCCGGCGCCTTTGCGCGGGCCTTGGCCACTATACAGCAGACCCAGCCCGGGGATAATATAGAAAACAAAAGCAGCAGATGCCATCAACCACACATAATGGGCAACAGCGCCGGATTCTTGGTAAGGTATATTAACATCGTATATACGAGGATCAGCCCCGGTAGGGGATAGGACATCCTCGGGAAATATAGGTTCAGCCATGGTACAATATTATGTTGGAAAACGCTGAAAATCAATTAGCCAAAGCGTACCAATCCATAATATTTATAGTCTAACATAAGGCGGGGATCATGCCACTTGTTTTTCGCTGACTCCCCGGAACAGAGAATGAAGGAAAATAACAGAAACCGTTAAATTAAGTTAAGCAAGACTTATGACTTTGACTCCCTTATCGGACCAATGAAAAGACTACAATCGGGGATGGTAGTCTCATCAATAAGCAAAATGATACGGCTTCGCTAGAAAAACTTCTCAGACAAGACTCAAATCCATACTCGGAGCGCCCTAAAGTAGTCTAATCAGAACAACAGTAGCCAATCAGCCGATAATTTCTTATCGGTTTGTTCATTGATCAACCCTAGCCCTATCTTACTTGTCAGCGGTTAACTTTATGGTTTTCCACTAGAAAAACACAACAAGAGAAGGAAGTACTTATTAAAAAAAAAAAAAGAAAAAAAAAGAAAAAATTACATCATAATGGGAAGAAAACTATAAGGAAATGCAAACCAATTCTTGAGAAAAAAAAAAGAATACTAGTTACTGGAAGAATGCGTCATTATGTCCAGTGGTAGTGGTGTGTTCAAGAAATTAGATCGTATCTCCGATATCTTTCATCCACAAACTTTAATAGACAAGAGTGGTTTTGTTTCAGGTAGTTTAGCTTTTTTCCGAGAGACCAATTAAGGGCAATTATATCCGTTTAAATTCTTTCAGAAGCTGATCGTATTGACGTCATTCGGACTGTATTGTCCTAGTCGGTTGCCCAGATTTTGGTGTTTGTTATCAATGTAATCGATTTCTTCATGAACAATACCATCCATTGGCATTGTGATAGTCAATAAGAGCTCCGAGAACCAGTGTTATTGCTCTATTTATCTATCATAAACAATTCTGAACTATAATGATGGTTAGTGTCTTGGCATCATTCTTTCCCTCCACTTCCGGATGATATTTATTGAACCATGTGATTCATAATTAACTACCTTGTACCGAATATAGTTTAAGCTGAAGCTCGCTCAAGCTGAAATGGGGTAAAAAATCACCGAATCGAGCTTCACGGGAAAACGCAAATACTTATAATCCTATTCGCTAGCCGTTTCTCCTACAATGATCAACCAAGAGGTTGGTTATCTGCAGTCTGGCTTGGCCTTAAGGCGATACACGCTGATAGGGGTTGTTCCTTCCTCCTCCTCCTCTCCTAAAGTTTATGCGCTTTTTGACTGACGTCATTGTGAATTTCTGGTTCTGTATCTCGAGCCAAAGTGCTGGTCATATCTCCTGCTAAATGCAACACCTGTGTTGCCAAGGTTGGTAAATCTCTGCGAGATTTGCCTTCTCGTCTGGCTGCAGCAACTTGGTTCACGAAATCCCAGAGTTTCCCATGCGGTCGAATAGATCCGGTAGTGGAGTCTCTTTCAGGAATCCATGATGGCTGTAAAGCTACTAAGGATTTACTTTTCGTTCCTTTAGTAGGCCCTGCTAGGGCTGCAGTGGTAGAACTCTTTTGAGGAATGGCAATATTTCGAGTGCGGGTTTGTAAGATTCCCATTGCTTCCAATTTTCCGTAGGCAGATCTTAACAATTCTCGATTGACCGATTCATAATATTGCAGTTCTCCCTGCATGTACACGGTCTTGCCAAATGCCTGAGCCTTCTTTTCGAAATCCCCTCGATCAACCCACATGGTTGAATACTGCGACATCTGAGCAGAGTCGTCACGTAGAGGAGTCAAGGCAAAAAGAGTAACAGTAGCCAGCCAGAATCCATCAACAAATGGCCAGATCAGAAAACAATAAAAATCAAAGTTTTCCCGGCCATGTTGAATCTCCTGGGCACTTAGTCGTACCTGGGTGTCTTGGGCGATGGGTCCGTCCAGTTCCACTATATGATCTTGTTCCAATTTCCGGAGAGTGGCTTCGATATTTGCTTCTAATCCATTGACAGGATAAATAAACTCCGTGGAAAATAAACGAGAGTAGAATCTAGCTTGTTCGCATATTTCACGGTAAGCAACCGATGCGGCTCGTTTAATGCCGGTGTAGATTCCTAGAGCAACCATTGCTTCGCAAACAAAAAGGTGGATGACCATGTTACGGTAAAAACTCAACTGGAACGCATCCGCTGCGTAATATGTAGTTTCCACCATACCTTGCGATGCTTTGCCCACCATTGTATCCAATACAGATAGACCAGAAGAGACTAACTGCTCGGCCGACACATGGTCTGCGACCTGACCCCCGGCTCGATGGATGCGAGCCACCAACATGTTCACTTGGCGTAAAAGTTCACGTCGACCTATTCCCCTGCCACGCATGGTCAACAAAACCGTCCCGACAATGGCGGATGGCATCACAACTGATGCCGCATTAATATCAGCGAGAATCTTATATCCGGTAGAACGCAACAAGAGACGCAGAGTTTCGGCGTCCACATTAGACAAATCAGAGTTGGCGGCTTGCCTATGAGACATTTGCCCGTTTAAATAGTCTCTCAAGGACCAGGCCTCGTGAAACCGGATATCGACGCGGCCCAGACGAAGCGAAAGAATATCGGAGGATCGCAGCATCTCTACGAGTGTTTCCTTTTTCTTCTCCTTTCCCAGTAATTCTGATATGTAGGATTCCGTTTCCAAAACCCGGTCGTACTGAGTGGATACGGGAACTATCAAGCAGTCCTGGACCCGCCCAGACATCACGGCATCCAAGATATATTTAAGAATTCCATACTTGGGCGGTAACAGTTTACCGGTCCGCGAGCGTCCGCCTTCAATGAAACACTCAAAATTATAACCATTTGATAGAATGGTATCTATATAGGCTTGGATTGTGGTGGAGTAGAGATGGTCATTGTTAAAGGATCGGCGGATCCACATGGCGCCGACTTGGTTGAGCAAAGGGCCGGCCACAGCGAAATTCAAATTATCGCCGGCCACAACAGTGGGAAGAGACATTCGGAACCGAAAACATATCACTTGTAAAGCAATATAGTCGATGTGCGATTTATGGCACGGCAGGAACACCAGGGACAGTTTTTTGTCGGCCGCGTAACGAGCAGTGGCCTGGAGTCTGGCCATCTGAGCTTGATCAACATGGACTCCTTGATGGTAAGCTCGCGCCAAAATCTGAACACAGGTAAAGTACATGAATCGCAGAGCCAGGCGGCTTTCGTAGCGGCAGATCATGTGGTCGGCCTGTTCTGCTGCAAGAGCCTCAAACCACTGTTCCAATTGAATTTTGCGGGCTGCCCGAGCTGACGCATCGAGCCACGGTTCACGGGCAAGTTGGGCATTGGTTAGTTGGTTGATTTTGGCAGCTAGTAGTGGAGAAGCCAGAATTTGGGCTTTCACCGAATCTGCTAGGCCGGGATAGAACAGGGGCTGGCCGATATAGGAATCATAGCCGCGCCAGGAGGCACCAGAAACATGAAGACTGATCTCTTTTAAAAACTCAATAGGATGTTGTCGAAACCGCCGAAATTCTTTTAAGACATTAGTTGGGTTGGCTGTAGAATCTGGAGGCTTCTGGGTTAACACATCTATATCCATTGCTCTAACAAAAAGCTGGGGTAGTAGTAATTGGAGCGGAAAAGGGAAGTGTTGGGACAAATATGGCCAAAGTTAGAGTTACAGAAAGCGCAATTATGAATTGACAGCCGTGTCATTGAAAATAATATAACTGAGGTTGAAGATCAATCAAGAAGTTCCAGTGTTTATAAGTAAGAGTAAGAGAATTACCAGATGGTGCAAAAAAGAAAAATAAAGCAAGAAAAAGAAAGAACATGAAACTAAATCGGGGGATACATCGGTGGATCGTATCTTTCTGTAACACTAATAGTACAATAGGGCTTAAATCTAATACCACCCAACCGTTGGTGGCCGCAAAGTCATTCCCTAGTATCTACCGCAATCAAACTGGTTTTCGATATACCAGATATTAAAAGATCATTTTGAAGAATCTAAATAGAATACTCTAGAGCCGGAATATGTATCCGCCAAGAGTGTTTGATCGGAAGAGGGGCATTAAGATCATTCTTCGGCATGCGGTTGAAACTCAAATAAAGTTTGTTAGTTCCAATAATAACTAACTCTGTAGACATAATTACGACTTTTTAGCCATTGACAGCCAAGGAATAAACTAGCAACCAGAACTGAGTATAGATAAGCGATTTAACGCCCTATGGAACCGGTAACCAGGCCTCAAGCGTTATTTTGTTACCAAGTTAACACATCCCCTATAAAGAGAGGAGAGAAAAAAAAATTAAGAAGTCATAAGTATATTTCTTCTTATTTTTTTTTTCTGGTAATTTATTCTAAATTAAATGTCCTATCACTTAAAAACAAGCTAGGTATAGATCGGATTAAGTGGTTGTTAGACCCACTGTTGTATAAGGAACCAGACAAGTACTACAATACAAACTTTAACAATAAGGTTTCTCTCTGTCGGTGAGGAGGGGCTGATAATATAATACCTCCATAATCCCGGCTATATCTTTTAGGGCGGTAGTTTAGACTAGCTGTAACCGAGATCAACAAATACAAAAAACTAACCAAACAGAAAAAGAAAAAAAATAACTGCAAAAAGCAAATATCATTTGTTCTTAGCTGCAATTATTGCCTAAGGCAGAACTATTGCGACGGCCATTGTATGCTCAGTTCAAACCTTCCACAATCAAACTTTTGGTTGCATAACTTTATTTTCTCTTAAAAGAAAAAAATCAGGCCCTGAGTGAGGAAAGTTGCTTTACCATTTAAAAGCCCGCGAAGCTTTACAACCACACAGCTTGCCTTACCACAGACAAAAAGAGAGAGAGAAAGAGAGAGAGAGAGAGACAAACAGACAGACAGAGAAAAGATCACTCTCTACTTTTTCCCTCTCGTTCAGATCCAAGCTTGCTTGGATTTTCCATTTTCATTATTTTCTGTTTAGATACTCGAAATGTCTGATACGGCTCCCGTGGATTTGGAGAAAACGGCTCTGCCCTCGGACGGAGCTTCCGAAACACATCGTAAAAGCGTCGTTTACCGGTTTGACGAAGACTATGCTTTTGACCAACCTATCCATGCGGAGTTTGGTGACGATATTATTACTTCTGAAGGAGTTAGACGTGGGTTGAAGGCTCGCCATGTTTCCATGATTGCTCTGGGTGGTACTATTGGCACTGGTCTGTTTATTGGAACCGGTACCCCACTAGCCAACGCTGGCCCTGGAGGTATTTTGATCTCATACTGCTTTATGGCTACTATAGTGCTGGGGATTGCATATAGTGTTGGAGAGATGGCAGCGTTTATTCCAGTTTCAGGTTCGTTTTCTCAGTTTGCTACTCGTTTCATTTCTCCATCATTTGGGTTTGCCATGGGATGGATATACTGGTTCTCCTGGGCCGTAACATTTGCTATTGAGCTGAATGCCACTAGCTTGGTTATCGATGTGTGGACTACCCGAGTTCCAGCTGCAGCCTGGATCACTATTTTCGGGGTAATCCTGACGGCGTTCAACTTTTTCCCGGTCAAGATTTACGGCGAGCTTGAGTTTTGGATTGCCAGTATCAAGGTGATTGCGGTTGTAGGATGGATCATATACGCTGTGTGCATGGCTTCCGGGGCCGGTGCGATGGGTGCGGTGGGGTTTTCGTTCTGGCGCAATCCTGGTGCCTGGGGCCCGGGACTGTATTCCTCCAACATCACCACTGGGCGGTTCTTGGGCTGGCTCTCTTCTCTTGTCAATGCTGCCTTCACCTATCAAGGCACCGAGCTCGTCGGCATTACTGCTGGTGAGAGCGCCAATCCTCGCAAAGCTATACCCAGTGCCATAAACAAGGTCTTCTACCGAATCGCCATCTTTTACATTCTCTCCGTTTTGTTTATGGGGATGCTAGTGCCCTACAACGATCCCATGCTCATGGGCAACACGCCCGACAGCAGCTATGTGTCAGCGTCCCCCTTTATCATTGCCATGTACAACTCCGGAACCGCTGTGTTGCCGGATATCTTTAACGCGGTTATTCTTCTCACCTTGATTTCGGCCGGCAACTCTAATATCTACGTCGGCGCTCGTGTGATTGTGGCCATGGTCCGCACTGGAAATGCCCCCAAGTTTATGGGAGCCACTAACCGGTTTGGTGTTCCTTACGTCGGTGTCAGTTTGACTGCAGCTTTTGGCGCCCTATCGTACCTGAATGTGTCGAGTGGGGCTGCTGCGGTGTTCGATTGGTTTGTGAACATCACTGCGGTCGCGGGTTTGGTGACCTGGGCTGCTATCTCTTTTGCGCATATTCAGTTCATCAAGGCACTTAAAGCTCAGGGATACCAGCGCAAGAATCTGCCGTTTGTGGCGTTTCTCATGCCTTATTATGCCTGGTACTGTTTTACTGCGGTGGTGATCATCATTCTAGTTCAAGGGTTTGAGGCCTTCCTCCCCTGGGATCCAATCAATTTTCTGACTGCCTATTTGTCTTTATTTATATTTATTGCCCTTGTTTTGGGTCATCAGATCGTATTTCGTCGTCCTTTCCCGCGCTACGCAGAGATGGACTTACAAACTGGCAGTCGAGAGGCTGATAACGTTATCTGGGAAGAACAGATACCCAAAAATCTCTGGGAAAAGTTCTGGGCTATTGCTGCATAATCATTGCTGCATAATCATTTGTTTATTAACATGTTATTCTATTCTATTTATTTTATATAACCATTGTATAATTTATTTTTTTTTACTTTTATTATCTATCTTTTATGTCTAGTTAGTATGTACTCTTTAACTATCGTTTTCTCAATTCTTTTTTTCTTTTACTTTTTCTTTTTCTTTTTTTTTATTTTTATTTTTATTTTTAGCCTCCCTACGTAACCTTAGCGGTTAGAAAAAAACTCCCATCATTGCTCGTGATTTTGACTTTTCATTAAACCCTGTCAATTCCTAGAAAAAGAAAAAAAAAAAACCTTTCTGGGCGATGCTCGGTTTGACTACATAACTTCATTGTTCATTTTACTCCCCCTATTTGACTTATTTTCCCCCCCTTTCTAGGGCTTCTCTTTTTTTTTTTTTTTTTTTGTTTCTTTTCTTCTTTAACCCCCTTTTCCTATCTCTCAGTTATCGCGAATCTCTTTTTTTTTTCAACTCTATAGATGATTCTGATACATTTCGCGTGGTTATGTGCCACATTAGCATGGCTTCAAATCTGGCCGGTCGCTTCTCCTTTTCCTAGATCATCTTTACCTATCGCGTCTGCTTCAGTAGAAACTCCACTTATACAACCGGAATCAGATTCATTTTCACTCCAAGGTTCAGTCGTTTCCTTATTGCGAAGATTAGTAGGCACGTCTTCCCAATCATCTACGATCACGGACGCTTTAAATGGCCAACAGTACTTCTTCCAAGTAGTATATTCTTCGCGGAACCTGTCCGACTCCACCTTATGGCTGGCCGTGCTTCCAAACAGCTCTTTGACTCTCTCGCCGGTGGCTACTGAGTTCATGTTGAGCTCCTCGGCCATGGCCTTGTGGCTTCAGGACGGTACTCGCCCTCTCATTGCTACCGCTTTGTCCAACTCCTCTTTGGTGCTGGCTCCTAATATCAACATGTCTGATTGGCTCACTGTGGAACTGACATCGCAGAACATAGGTATCTTTGGTGGTTTGGCCAATCTTTTCTTCTGTAATGGAACTTTGGCTTTGAGTAATCTCAACGGGTGCCCTACGGTGGTCTTTCAAGCTATCCCGCGCTCGGCTAGCGATATACTCCCCACCACTTCAGTAGCGACTTATTCCGTCAATCCAACTTCTCTCACTTCATTCAGTACCCCTTCATCCTCGACCCAAGCGGCTGCCTCATCTACCTCATCTTCAAGGCCTCCGGTACAAACTGACCTTCCCGATGAGGTTTCTTTTCCAGAACACCGGTCATCGTCTACATCTCTATACTCTGGTTTCTCTTCAGCTTTGCTATTGACTACCTGCTTATTACGTTTACTTGTTTAAGCTTACCTTTCTGAATCAACGCTGATCCAGTCGATCTCCAATTGCTCTTTTTTTTTTTCTCTTCAATAACTTCTTTGCATTATCAGTTGCTCTATTTCTTATCAACATTGAAAGTCCTTTATTTCTACCCATATTCCGTTTTTTTTTTCTTTTTCTTTTCTCCCTTTTGTTTCTTCTTCTTTTTCTAAATCACTTCTCTTTTTGTGTGTCTTTTCAATACTCTTATAAGTTGTTCTTTCTGCATATCGTCATAAAGATTCTATGGTTTTCATTAATAGTATTCTTTGCTTTACCTATTTACCAGTGGCTGCTCTCGCGTAATTGTAATTCGAAAAGTTGCTTGACTCTATTTTAGAGACACCTACTATAGGGCACTATGTAAACGTCGTTCAGGAGTAATTTGGCTCATAATATTCTTTTTTTAGCTGCCAGCTCTCATGTTGGTAGTCTGAAAAAATGTACTTCACCGCTGTTCCTGCATCTGGTAGATCTTCTCATTAGACATTTCCTATCCGCAGCAGATCTCACGTTCTTTGTACATCCAAACTTGTGATAAATAACCATCGCGTAGTTTTTCTATAGTAAAGATCTCGGGAGCTATACAGTCTATATTTTCCGTTGACAATGTCATTAAGAGTATATCCCTTGCTATACTATATCTACCCCAAAGTAGCCGTAAAAATTCAGTAGCGTAGATCACCAATCCTGCGAAATAGTACACAAGTATCATAGTGATACATTCCTTCATTTTAACCTTGGAAAATTCATTTGGCCAGCACGGATATAACGTTTCATTCATCCGTGACAGAAGGAAACAATTTGAAACACCTTTTCAATGTATATAGGCAACTTATATCCAAATAATTGCATAGCTTATCTGTGTGGCTTGAGCCATTTTAATATATCTCAACCCCCTTTAATTTTTGTTCATCTATAATATGCTCAGAAAATGCACACTCGGAATTATTATCATAGCAACTTATACAGTCGGCGTTTAGAAAGCACCTATCCAACTAAAAGGGAAGGAGTACTGTATTACATTTGCAAGTCTAGACTAAATCCAATCAAATATTTCTCATATTAATGTTAAGGTTTGATGGATTGGAGTTAGAGAATAGACAGAAAGTCTGCAGATAATTTCAGAAAAGACAATAATGTCCAGTAGTAGTTACTACTGCGTTAGCTTCAAAGGAGAGACTTGTTTGTATAGGTATTAGTATCCTAGTATCTAAAACTTGGTATGATTCTGCATAGGTATAATCAAAGATTGATTATGACCGTCACTGAAGAGAATATTCCATAAAGACTACAGGACCAAAATAACGTGAAAGCCAAAAACAAAGTTACATTCCTTCCACAGCAAAAAAGTGAACGCCGAACTTTCTTGGTTCATCATCACATATCCAGGTCCAGTTACATACGTTCTGCCAATATAGTTCATATTACTAGAAGCTAGAAACAGTTTAATGGTACTCCTTTTCGTATGTTAGTTTACACGGTATTCATGGCAAATTCAATATTACAGATGCTTTTGAGTTCGGGTTATTTTTATTTTCTCTTTCTTTTTTTTGCTTTATCTTCGATTATTTCCTGTTCGCGTTTGTGAAGAGGTTATAACTCTTCGGCTGAGTCTAAAACTCAGTTGGTCTTCGTAAAACTTTATTCTGCGAATTGACTTTCAATCCACTCTGTTAACTTCGTCGTTGTGTAAGGAAAAATCATTACAAACCCATATATTTACCACTAATAAACAAGTGTTATCTACCGATATATGTATTAACTGGAAAAACAAGTTTTAGAGCTTTCTATATTTACTCATGAAAATATGGAGACTCCAGGACTCGATGTTATCCTCTTCGTGAATACCAGCTTCTTTTTTCACCAGCCATACCATTAAATATGTGACAGCTTTGTAATATGATGAAAGATTTCCTAAAATGGCACTTAGTGTAATTTTATATAAGCCTCCTAATTTTGCTATATTCTTTTTTTTTTCTTGGTTTTTTTATTCTCCTAAACACAATGATTTCTCTAATTTTGCTGGCTGCTCTTTCGGCCGCAGGGGGCACGAATGTTGCTGGTTTTTATCGTTTGAAAGGCTTCACTAATGAATCTGCTACATCTGTTACTAATCATACGTTAAGCAGTTTAGACTCTTCCTCGAAAGTTGTCGAAAATACCTCTCTTTCCTCAACTTCTGTGAGTCTAAGTACTTCGTTCAGTATTTCTAATACTAGCTCACTTCCTTCTGCTACAAACGTTGTATTGGCTCGCCCATCTCTACCCACTAACAACAATTTGTCCAATGCTTATGTGTTACCGAATAACTCTTCTAACTCTTCGGTTGGACTTCAATATAGTGCCTCTCCTAACTCTGCTAGGACTGGATTGCATATTCTGTATAGTAACCTCACTCCAGGAACCATTACATCGGCAGTAGATGACAAAACGAGCAATAACTCTACGACTTCGACTATTGCTACGAATACTGCTAATAGGGCAGGGCCAGGATCAGGATCTATGCTTAGGTACATTAACTCTACATCTACTGTTATTGTAGCCGATTACAAAACGAGCAATAATTCTACGACTTCGACTATTGCTACTGATACTGCTAATAGGGTAGAGACAGGAGCAGGATCTATGCTTAGGTACATCAACTCTACTTCTACTGCTACTGCAGCCGATTATAAAACGAGCTATGATTCTACGAC
Source organism: Tortispora phaffii (assembly GCA_030574555.1). Taxonomy (NCBI): domain Eukaryota; kingdom Fungi; phylum Ascomycota; class Trigonopsidomycetes; order Trigonopsidales; family Trigonopsidaceae; genus Tortispora; species Tortispora phaffii. Next base: position 153,501 of record JAJMFE010000004.1, on the reverse strand, counting down.
TACTGCTACTGCTACGAATACTGCTACGAATACTGCTAATAGGGCAGAGACAGGAGCAGGATCTATGCTTAGGTACACTAACTCTACATCTACTGCTACTGCAGCCGATTACAAAACGAGCAATAATTCTACGACTTCGACTATTGCTACGAATACTGCTAATAGTGCAGGGCCAGGATCAGGATCTATGCTTAGGTACATTAACTCTACCTCTACTGCTACTGCAGCCGATTACAAAACGAGCTATGATTCTACGACTACTGCTACTGCTACTGGAACAGGGCCAGGATCTATTCCTTGGTCTACTATTACTCGGAGTGAATCGAAGCCTTGGTACACTAACTCTACGGTCATCACTACCGGCACAGACTCTAGGCCATGGTTCACTATCCCTACTGCTATTACCACCAACACTACTACTGGTGGAAGTAGCAATATAGGTACTAGCTCAGGTACTATTTTTCCTACTACTACTACTACTGGTTCATTACCCATGGGAACCCGATTATCTCTGCAATTGGAATACATTTCTGCCCCCGCTCTGCAGGCTCGTCAAGAGAGGCCAGAATGGATTGGTGTTCAAAACGATAAATTCTTGATTGCTTCCGCGTCTGTAGCTCAGTTTCGTTATTCTGATTCCCATCAACGTCTCTGGTTTAGGACCGCTAGAAGCAATCAACTTGTGGGTAAAGATTCGAGCTCTCTCTTGATACTGGACTCTTTGAAGGCTGTAACTGCTGTAATTACTCAAGAGAACATCGTTCATTTAGATGGACGCTCCATTGCTTTTGTCTGTGGTGATAGAATTAGTCTCATTAACACTGGTTCGTGCTCAGAAGTGATTATCCATGCTGTTTTTGGGCGCATTGAGACTGATAGTACTACCTTGAGTACCGTTCACTCTACCACTGTCCATCCGCTGTCTTTTAGTACTACCTTGACCTCCAATCATTCCACTACTGCCCATCAGCAGTCTCTTAGTACTCCAATTGTAACTAAGACGATAACCTACTGTATTATGTCCCCATCTTGTACTGTTCCGGTGTGTCCGTGCACTACTGTACCGTCGGGTTATGCTACAGTGGTGATAGTGTGTGCTGCATCTGATAACTCCGCCATACCTACGTTAATTACAGAGAGTCACAGCCAGTACCGCACCTTGGCCTCTTATGCAACAGTAATTCCGGCGGATGTACTAATTAGTACACAAGATGAGAGTAAACTAACCCACAGCAGAGGTTCATCGAGTATACTACACGTTCCTGCCATTCGTTTCATTACATTAATCACCGGATTGGCTGGTTTCGTGATACTTTATCTTTAAGTCTTACTGCTAGACTCGTTTTAGTTGTGTTTTTATAGAGATCTTACAATTAAAGAACGATTGTTTTGCCGTTCGTTATAATTTAATAGATTTTTTTGTTTTAATACGTCCCTTTCGATAAGAAGACCCTTAGAATAATAATACCAAAAATTATCAGTATTAACGTATAGCACCTTATATATCACTTAAAGAGTAAATTTCGCGTATTCCTACTGGATAGCCTAGCGGTTGAAGGGTTGTATAGTGTAGTGGTGATCACTCCGGATTTTGATTCCGGCAACCCCGGTTCGAACCCGGGTACGACCTCGTTTTTTTATTATCTTTTTGTAACAGAAAAGCTTTGTAAGAAGATAACAGGTAGTAATTAATACCTTGCAAATATTTTTAGTTTATTTTTATTTTTATTTTGGTAACAACAATACTCATTGTTTCGAATAATTACGGTACTTTATTATCACTTGGGCAAGCTAATCTTGTACCAAACTTACATTAGACTTAAAGATAACGAGTTATCAGACGAAATAACTAGAGACACTATAACCTTTTATCGGTTTTATTTTATCTTTTAAAGATTTTCTTTATAGATTACCTAAATTAGTTAACATAACTATGATGCTAATTCTAGGCTTGATTTCCACACTACTACTAACTCCTGGAGTCGTTGGGGATATCGGAGTCAGGGCCCGGAGTCAAATTCTTACCGAATCAGCTATAGAAAATATATTAAAAAAGGGAGCACTTGATATTGATAATGAGCTCTTATCACGAATTCTAATTCCTCGTGTTGCAGGGTCAGAAGGATCTGCCAAAGTTCGAGACTTCTGTGCTGAGGTGTTTGCCAATCTATCTGGATGGAAAGACGAACGGGATATATTCCAGGATATTACTCCTATAGGTAACATAACATTTGAGAGCATGATTTTCAGCAAAGATCCTCCGTGGGTTGAGGAACCAGTACGATTGACCATGGTGGCTCATTATGACTCCAAGTACACGCCGAAAGGATTTGTAGGAGCTGTTGATTCTGCTGTTCCTGTTGCGCTACTTTTGTACATGGCGCAAACGATAAGTGATGCATTGGACTTAAAGTGGAAAGATATACAAAACCGTGTCTCAGCAGGAAGCCCCGAAGTTGTTGCTGCTAATATCCTTCAGGCTAACTATATAGGAAGAGACCCTACCGACGACTTAGGCATTCAGATAATTTTCTTGGATGGTGAAGAAGCTTTTGAACAATGGACTGCCACTGATTCTATATATGGTGCTCGCCATTTGGCTGCTGAATGGGCTAAAACGCCAAGTGCGCCGCATTTGGCTACGTCCCGTTCTCGGTTGGATAACATTGATCTGTTTGTCTTGTTAGACCTTATTGGATCCAAAGATACAGTTATTTCTAGTTACTATCGCGCGGGCCATTGGGCTTATCAACGGTTTATGGAACTGGAGCAGCGGCTGCGGAGATCAAAGAAACTCCGTACCAACTATACCATCTTCAATGACATTAATGGAAGCGGTATGCGAATGGGAGGCCATATTGGTGATGATCATATTCCGTTTGCACAACGTGGAGTAGAAGTATTGCATGTGATTCCCCGGCGGTTTCCACCACAGTGGCATTCCTTGAAAGATGACAAAGATCATCTTGATCCAGACTCGGTTAGCGACTGGTCCTATTTGGTCAATGCGTTTGTTGCCGAGTACCTGGATCTGTCCGAATATATCTAACTACTGGGTAAAATTATTTCTGTCTCTCATCTGCTCGGATCTATTTCTAAATTTTTTTCTTCATTCATTCATGATAGTGGTTGTTAAACCTTTAACCAGAATCTTAGTGTTTACTGTCCTCTATCTTACAGCTTAATAGTTGTTACTCATACCAATTTCATTATAACTTCATTGATCACAAAATAAGTGATTATAAATACTATTCTCATTATGTATAATGAAAAGAAAAAAAAGATCCCAGCTTTCAAATTGAAACTGATTTCAGCAGCCCCTAAAATCTATTTGATTAGGGTATTATGGTTTCTTAGAAAAATAGAGTTTATTAAAATTCCCGAGACGTGTAAACAAGCAACTTCCCAGGATAAACAACTGCACTCCTTTTCCACGAATTCCAACAGATTGTTCCCTGTTGCTAGGAAAAGCGATATATATATATATATTATTTTCCTTTGTTTATTATCCAGTAACCTTTGATTATGGACACACTAAAAACAGTTGTCCAAACTACAGAGTCTCTTTTGCCAGGGTGCATCCGTTCGTCGGGAAAGGCTCTGTTGGGTCCATGCTATGAAATCCTGTTCCAAGACGCCCAATTCCAACCAGCTTGCGTCAAATTGGCGGTTTCTAAAGTGTTGGGAATTGCCATTGTGATTCTATCTGGTGTGGTCAAACTGCCGCAGCTTGCCAAACTCATCCGTTCTCGGTCAGCCGTGGGGGTGAGTTTCGAAGCGTATGCTATCGAGACAGTGGCTTACGCCATTGCTCTAGCTTATAATATTAAGAAACAAAATGCGTTCTCTACCTATGGAGAAACGGCGTTGCTGCTTCTCCAGAATATTGCGATTTCCAGTGTGATTTTAGTCTTGTCCTTGGAAACTCGCAAGGCGGCTGGCTTCTATTGCTTTTTAGCTGCCCTGACTTCGGCACTCTACCTGGCTTCTCCAGCTCAGCTCACCACTTTACAGATCCTCACCATTCCTTTGGCCCTGTTCAGTAAAGCTGCTCAGATTTATACTAATTTTAAGAATAAATCTACTGGTCAGCTTGCTGCTTTCACTGTGTTCAACTACTTGGCCGGCTCGCTGGCTCGGGTGTATACCACTGTTCAAGAGGTCAGAGACCCGGTCCTTTTAACTGGGTTCTTACTTGGAGTCGTGTTCAATGCTGTTCTAGCAGCCCAGATGATCCTATACTGGGGATCAAGTGCTGCTTTCACGGTACCCAAAGAGCGCCCTGCTGCACGATCTACTCGCAGTCGGGCAAAGAAGCCGAAAGCCGATTCCAAGCTTCAAGCGGTTTCTGCTGATGCTGACGACGAGGACAATGATGCCGCGCCGGCCATCAAGGTATCTTCACGTAGGCTTGCTGCGGCGTCCTCAAAGAAAGCAGCTCTGGCCACGCCAGACACTCCGTCTCCAACTAAGCGGACCACTCGCAAGGTTTCGTCGGATGGCACTCCATCTCCTAAGAAAAGACTTAGCCGGTCGCCGTCTAAACAGTCGGCTGAGCCAGCATCCATCCGCCATTCTCCCCGTAAACCACATCCCAGAATTCTGGACTGAGTCCTTATATAGATGGAGAAGAGGACAGTTGACGGTATTGTGAAACTCTTGTATAGTAATCCTTTGTAATATATACAATATATACAATATATATATATATATATATACCTTGATTCTGTCAGTAGCTCGTCAGGTCAAGACAGGTCTCTCGGAAGTTGCAGAGCTTCTACGAGCACTGGAGCGGCGCCGCGGTGCTTGGGGAACCGAAGGAACTACGCCTTGCGTCATGAAGCGGACTGCCTGTTCGGCCGACATGGTGATTGAGGGAAGATCGTCGTCAATCACAGCACTTTCGTCTTCGAACAAATCGGTTTCTCGAGACTCCCGAGCCGACAAAAAGCCACCGAGAGTCTGGGCTGCCCACGCCCATCGATGCTTGTACTGCTGCATATCAATGCCGGCCGAAACCTCTACTGCGGTCTCCTGCCATTGTTCTACTCCAGGCAACACTTTTTTTCGCAACAAAGAAGCCTGCAGCTCGGTTTCTTGCGATGGAAACGACGGCAGCGGATATACCACGGTCTGAGCAAGGGCTTCTCCGTGATGTTCCAACGTCGAAGTTAAGGCCACCAATTGGCTGAGTGTTATCTGGAACTGAGCCTGCAAGGAATGAAGGGCAGCTACCGATAACTGCGGACGTATCTTTTCTGTAGCAACTTCAAGCTGAGACAAAGAATGTACTAATTGTGACAATCGTAGTCTTAACGCCTCTAAGGAATCCACCGGAAGTGCATTTCGGTCCTTCTCCATTCTCGAGGACTGGGCTGGGAGAGGGAGTTAAAGAGAGTTAACTACTCAGATTGAAAAGAAGAAAAAGTCCCAATTTCCATGTAGGTCTCGGGAGATCTCTAACTTTCCATTTACACACTTCACTCTATTTGTGTTCTAGAAATTGAAGAGGCTTTTGCTTGAATATCTTTTTTTTTTTTTGTTTTGTTTTTTTTTTAAATAATCTTGATAGTTATTTGTAGGCTGGTTTTATAACTGTACCGAGCCGATTGATAATTAAAGAACTTTACTAGTATAAATAATAGTGTGCAACAAGAACAAGAGATGGTTGCAATGAACGACGAATCTCAAGCTGGGCTGCCATATGTCTGGGCCCAGACCTTGGACGATGTTACAGTCAGTATCCCAGTGCCAAATGGAACTCGGGGAAAACAGTGTGCTGTAGAAATCACCCGGACCAAGATCTCGGCGGGCCTCAAAGGCCAGGATCCGATATTGGTTGGCGAGCTGTTTGCTCCTATACATGCTGAAGAAAGCACTTGGACCATCGACAACAACGAACTACAAGTGACTCTAGAGAAAACCAACAAACAGGAATGGTGGCCTCATGTAGTTACCTCGGCCCCTAAAGCCGACACCACCAAAATTGAGCCGGAGAGCTCGTCCTTGTCCGACCTGGACGGGGAAACCCGAGCTATGGTTGAAAAGATGATGTATGATCAGAATCAGAAGGCTCAAGGAAAACCTACTTCCGAGGAACAGGAACGACAAAGGATCTTGGCCGAGTTCCAGGCCCAGCATCCGGAGATGGATTTCTCCAATGTCCAAATAGCGTAAACCCTACTACTGTCTGGGAAACACCGGCATGGTATCCAGCGATTCCAGTCCTCCAAAAGTCGTGGCTCGTTGTGGTCCTGACACCGACTGTCTAAAAGGGTTACTTCCAGTCGCCTGGGGCTGCATAGTTGCTGTGCTCTGTAGCGGCGCTGGCGCAAAAGGGTTAGTTCCTGTCATTTGAGGTTGTAATTGTTGTTGTTGTGTCTGCTGCTGCTGCTGCTGCTGCTGCTGTATGTTGTTTGAGCCAGCACCGGTTGTTGAGAAAGGATTGGAGAATTGTGGTTCTGCTTGTCCAGGACCGGCCTGGGTCGGTGGAGTCACTTGCTGGTAAGAATAGTTGTAAAATTGAGTATTCTGTTGAGATCCAGTAGACTGTAAAGGCTGTGGCTGAAACGTAGGCTGAGGAACCACAGACATTCGGAAAGGGTTACTAGTGCCTGTAACTTGGGGCACCATTTGCGGTGCCTGGTAGGAAGGCGATGCAGGAGAATTGGAATAAGTAGGTTGGAATGTCGGAGGGGACGTGGGAGTGGATTGCATAGCTGGAGCAAAAGGATTTCCAGTCGCTTGCACCTGTTGAAACCCATTACCAAAACCAGTTTGAGCGGCTTGCATGCCGGTTAACTGGGGTTGTTGTTGTGGTAGTTGTTGTGGTGGTGGTGGTTGTTGTATTCCGTTACCGAAACCAGTAGCTTGAGGTACCACACCAGCCACATACCCAGTCTGTTGCGGCTGGAATGTATTAGCAATAAATCCAGTTTGTTGAGCTTGGAATGGTAACGGTTGAACTGGAGCACCAGTTGGTTGTGGCTGAAACATGGCCTGCATCTGGGGCTGGGGTTGAGCAGTTTGTTGAGGATCAATAGAATCAAAAAAGTCGATAAGATCCTTTTGAGCAGCAGCAGCAGATGGGGCTGAGGGTGCGGCAGAAGAAATAGCTTCAGGAACATGGGATTTGGAGACCGGTTTCGTGGAAGAATTGGCGGCTCTGGCTTCTTTCTCAGCTAGGTATTGCCGGTGATTAGTATCGAAGTTGGGGTCATTCAAATAGTCCTCTAACGCCTGAGCCAGAGAGGTCGGAGCATGAGAAAGTTTCGGAACCGAAACATGGGTGATGTCTTGGAATCGTCGAGCCATTTGTAAGTACTCCACTACCGAATCGGTGACCTTGACAAACTCTTTATAGATGGTGAGAGCCCGTTCGGCATCGAATTTGGACATTTCAAAGTAATGTTCTAGTAAATTAATCACCCCTTCATTAGTGACCTCGTACAATGTCAGAAGATCGCGGACCAATTGGCGGTATGCCATCAGAGCAATGTCGTTCGTGAGTTCCTGCGGAAGACACTTCACATGAACCAGCGCCCGGACCTGGGCTAAGGCCGACTCGGTCTCACGCATTAACCCCTTTTCAATCGAAAGATTCTGGAGTCGATGGCGGTTTCCGCCGGGAGCCTTGCCGTGAATGAAGTCCAGTTGGATGGCCCGGTACTGGCGGACCCGTTCGTGGAGATATTGGCCATACCGGGCCAGCAGGTCCCCGTACTGGCTGGAATATGGGACTTTCTTGAAATTTATTATACGAGGGTTTTTGGCCAAAAACGATAGCAGTGCTTCAGGACAGCCATTGCGTATTAGGTAGTGCACGATAATCAGGGCCTTGAAGCTTGTGGTCCACGCAGGGTCCGCAACTCGGGTGTCCAAGATCGTGGTCATTGTATACAGCGTGGTGTTGGAGTCATAGGACGCATTGACCAATGAAGTCAGATATTTCTCCTTTGGAGCAGCCAACTTCAATTTGGTGCCGCCTTTCACGGCTTTTTCAATATTCATTTGACGGATTACGGACGATGGCTGGGCGGAGGTTTTCTTGGGTGATTCTGCTATGTGCGAGATAGGTGTGAGTTTGGTGTAAAAAGACCACCCAAATATCAACACAAAATTAGACAAACTTGGACAAAATTGGACAAAATTGGGACACTCCAAATATCTCTCTCCCTCGAGGAGGTCTTTAAAGGTCTACAGTATCGAATATTGCACTGTGTGTATATATGTGTATGTGTGGTCGTTCTAATTTATTTCTATTATTGTTATTATTTACTATTATAAAAGTCATAATAGCCATAGAGTCGTGGGCCATTGCTCAATTATAACATCGTCACTCTGCTCTTCGATCTCCGGTAGTAATGTTGGAAAAACCTCTGGCAGCTCTGAAACGCCAATTCCAGTTTCCTCCAGCTACTCATTCCCTTACTGATGTTTTATCTGTTCCTCAAGGCTCTCAGGTAGTTGTTCATGGCTTTATTTCTGGCAAACCGCGAGCCATGTCGGCCTCTTTAGCCTTCGGTTCTCTACGACAAGGCTCGCAGAACGTAAAACTTGTTGATCCTCGTCCATATGCCTCTACTGAAGTGTCATTGCGTCGATTATGGGCTGAAACACCGGTGGCTGTTACTGCTACTGTTGCAAACAATGAATTGCAAGTCTTGGATCTTCAGCCGTTGAACCAGCCGGACCCCGTGGTTCCCGGCCTTTGTGCACCGGGGAAGACTCGCAATTGGAGTCGACACTTGCGGTACTTGGAACTGCGGACTCGTCAGAAGTTGCATGAAAATATTCTAATTCGGTCTCGTATTGCTGCTACGGTCCGTAACTCTCTCCACGCTCAAGGCTTCAGCGAAATAGACACTCCTCTCTTGTTTCGCACCAGTCCCGAAGGTGCGGCCGAGTTTCTGGTTCCCGCCCGTTCCTCTCCTTCTAAAGCATACGCTTTACCACAATCGCCGCAACAGTATAAACAGATGCTTATGGCCAGTGGCTTCTCTCGCTATTTCCAACTGGCCCGCTGTTTTCGAGACGAAGATCTTCGGAAGAATCGCCAGCCTGAGTTCACTCAAATTGATCTCGAAATGGCGTTTGCTACTGCTGATACTGTTAAGTCCGCTGTCGAATCGCTAGTTTCTGATATATGGCAACATCACTCTCAAGTTCCTCTTTTACCTGCAGCCGCTCCAGCTGTTGCACCACCACCATCGGCGTCCTCGTCCTCTAAGTTCCCTACTATATCCTACCTTGATGCTATGCGACGATACGGCTCCGACAAACCCGATTTACGTCGACCCGATTTGGCTTTCATCAATCTTACCGAATCGCCAGATTTTCTTCGGTCTCTCGACAAGTTGCAACCGTCTATTCGAAATCCGGAGTTTCCTGGAATTGATCTCTTGGTGATTTCCCATGCCCAATCTCTTCCTGATGAGTATGCCTCTCTGCGAAGGTTTATTAAACACGATAAAATTAGAGTAGGTATACACCAAGTCTCTGAGGCCGATACCCAATCCTGGATTCATCATTTACGACCTGCTGTTAATTGCCGTAACACTGATGCTCCGGCTCCTTTTTCCCTTCAGCCAGGAGATATCGTGGTAGCAGGCGAGCGCCAGACATTACCGTTCGAGGTCCCTACGCCTCTAGGGAGAGTTAGAGAGTATATCTGCGCCAATAACATGTTTTTGTCTAATTCAGATACCAATCCTTCCTCATCTGATGTCGCGGTATGGGTAGAACGTTTCCCCCTCTTCTCGCCCACAGTGATAATTGATCCTAAATCACCCGCTAGCTTTCCACAGTTTCAATATGATAAGCCTACTTCTACTCATCATCCATTTACAATGTTTTCGCTTGATACACTTCATCCTTTATGTACTGATCCCAGTCATGTTTTCTCAACCTCTGAAGACTACACGATTGAAGGTCAGCATTATGATCTGGTGGTTAATGGTGTCGAATTAGGCGGAGGTTCCGTGCGAATACATGATCCCGCAGTTCAAGAATGGGTCTTACAAGACATTCTTAAAGTCCCCGCTGGTCGATCTGAATTTGAGCATCTTCTAGCAGCGCTAGGTTCGGGATGTCCACCCCATGCAGGCTTGGCAATCGGATTCGATCGCATGGTTGCAATGCTTTGTGGTGAAGAATCCATAGCTGAGGTCATTCCATTCCCCAAATCATCCTCTGGCCAAGATGAAATGGTTGGGTCCCCCACACTGCTCACTGATGAACAGTTGGAAAAATACGGATTACAATTACGTCGGCAGTCATGACTGACATTATGTGTGTATATATATTAGTATGTCGGCTATAGAAAACATCTTAAGATGTAATTAGTCCATTTAAATTGCAGAGCAGGAAAAGTTCAATTCCACTACTGCGGTGTCAAATAGACAGTAACGGGGACGGAAGGTAAAAAAAAAAAAAAACATGCATCTATCTAACAACATTCTAAAACACGTAGAGTGTTTGTATGGCCTCCACCACGAGTCCATCCTTGAATAGTTACTACAACATCACCAGTCTTCATGAGTCCCAGTTTCATGGCCTCTTCCATACCCCACTTAATACGTTCTTCAACGTCCTGGCTCCACTTGTGTGGATCCATATCTCGAGGTTTGGGATACACAAATGGGTACACTCCACGGTACAGGTGAGAGTACCGTCCAGTAACCTCATTCCGAGTCACCATGAGAATTGGGCAGTTAGGACGGTATTTGGAACATAGACGAGCAGATGTACCAGTGGTGGACAGCACCAATATAGCTTTGGCGTCTTGTTCAAATGAGGCAGACACCGCAGCAATTGCAATGGTCTCAGAAGTGTCTGTGGGACGCAAAGTCAGTGAACGAAGATCATTGAACAAAGGTGGGTAGCAGATAGCCTTTTCAGCCAATAAACAAGTTTCGTGCATCATAGACACTGCTTTCTCGGGGTACGAGCCCTTGGCAGTTTCACCAGACAACATGACACAGTCCGCGCCATCCAATACGGCATTTCCAACATCACTGACCTCGGCACGGGTAGGACGGGGGTTGTAAGTCATAGACTCCAGCATTTGGGTAGCGCAGATTACAGGCTTGCCCGCGATCTGACATTTAGCGATAAGCATCTTCTGGACCATGAAGACCTGGCTGGCAGGAATCTCAATACCCAGATCACCGCGAGCAACCATCACTCCGTCGGTAACTTTAAGAATCTCATCGAAGTTATTGACACCTTGCTGATTCTCTATCTTGGCAATGATCTGAATATCCTTGCCTTCTTCGCCAAGAACACTGCGGATATGAGTGATATCATCAGCACAGCGGATGAAGGAGGCAAAAATCATATGGACCTTGTTCTTGACTCCAAACAAAAGATCGGCCTTATCTTTCTCAGACAATGCAGGGAGATCGACATCAGTCATTGGAAGATTCACTCCTTTGCGCGAAGAATAGACGCCAGAATTGACAGCTTTGACTTTGACGGTCTTGTCATCGACGACCTCTAGGACCTTCAATGAGATATTTCCGTCGTCTACATAGATGAACTTTCCAGGAGTAATGACCTTTGTAATGTTTTTATAATCAACATACATGACTTGCGCATCACAAATCTTGGCATACTTGTCGTCGGTGGATACTAAGAACTCGGAATTGGCATCGATACGCACATCCTGGTTGTCTATAGTCTCTCCTGTTCTTATTTCTGGACCTTTAGTGTCCAATGCAATTGCCAAAGGACGTCCAGGTTGAAGACGCTCGGCCTCGCGAGCATTATCAATGACGCTCTGGTGGTACTCGTAAGTACCATGAGAGAAATTCATACGAACAATATTCAGCCCAGCTTTACGAAGCTTATTCATCATTTCTGGAGAGTTCGTCTTAGGACCTGAAGGAATAGTTAGTACAATTAATGCATGAAGTCCACACCAGTGAATTCTCCTTAAACAGATTTCTTGTGGTTGACAATACCCGTTTGGAGAAAGAGTACAGTAATGATAATAGTAATAAAAACATTTAAATAAGACCTATATCAGACTCAATACTACACTTTTTTTTTCGTCAGCGGTATTATGTAGAATTGAGAGGTAAAGAACTGTTTAAAACAAACTCTAGTAGTGGGGCCGGGAATTTTAATAAGAGAAATGAAGGGGTGTAGATAGCTATTACTTACCAATGGTACCAATGATAGAAGTACGACGATATGAATGCTGAGGAATATCAGCTACATCGAGCGAAGACAACCATTCAAGGGCAGAAGGAACAGGACCAGGAGCACGGCGATTCAACATGTTGAGTGGGTGATGATAACGTAAAGCAAGGAGAAGAAAATCAATAAGTGGGAAGTGGGAATATATTTTTGTGTTGGGTGAACCTTAAATCCAACTAAAGGTTATTTATTGATTATCACGATAAGGGAGACAGAATGAATGTTGCGCAAGACCCCACCGTTAAGTTTGGGAAGAAAAAACTGAAGATTTGTGTGTATTCTTTTGCTGGTAAAAAAATGCGGGAAAAAAAAAAAAAGAAATATAAAAGAAGAAATAGTTTTTCTCTAAAACGAATTGAGGTCTTTTACTCGAAAGGATGAACTGGAAAACTTCAGGGTTCACCAAGCCAAGCCCAAGCCAGTATTGTGGGAACTATTAATAACCTTATAAGTTATTCGAAAGATAAGCTAATAATTAGCAGTAATGAAAGCCAATGAAAGTTGGTGATCCACACAAGGAGAATCGAATATTAAGATGTGCAATTATAAGAAGAATCTCTGTCTGCAACTGCTTTGACAGCTTAGCTGTATCGCGGATATAAAGGAGCACTTTTATTAATGGTGGAGGAGAGTACACCAAAGACCTTGAAAAAATACCAAAAGAAGCTCAATCGATAGCAGCATGATTACTCAGAATTATATTAGATATAGTTAACCTAAATACCAATGAACCAAACCGTATAGCTACTGCAAACGCGACGTAGTCGTTCAGCTGCAATAACGCTTGATTTTAGCCACAATACCCGTTTTTTCGTCCGTCCATTGCAGTAGCATTTCAGTCTTAGCTAGAAGAGATTTAAGGGAAACATCTCGAGGCCGTGGCGGATTACGGCTTGTGCGTATTTGACGCTCTATAGCGGCCTGTACAGCATAAGTATGTCTGAGTGTTTGCAATTCCTGTTCTAATTTGGCCTGCTCTTCGCGTACTTTCTGTAGTTGAAATTGCAACTCGGCTAATTCGCTCGATGTTTCTATAGCGGGCTCTGTCGCGTCGGGTGCATCAAGGTCGGGGGACTGATCAACTGCAGTTTCGCTATTAGATTTCGATCGGAATACAGGCAAGAACTCGCCCTGGACTTCACGTGTGGCAGCCCCCCGCAATCTTTGTTGAAGCTTTTGGTTTCGTCGAGCCTGTGAGTCCGCCATTTAATAGTAGTCCAACAAGAAATAGCAGGGGTTCCGTGAGAAATTCTCTATCTCTCTTCAAGGGAAAGTGTGAGTGAGTGTGAGTGAGTGTTACGTCACACTCCTTGGGAGAAGAGGAAATGAAAGAACGGCGTTGGGAAGACGATTATTGGTTGGGTAAGCCTTTTTGGGTCTCGCTGGTTCACAACTCAATGTAATTTGGGAGTGTTGCCTTTCTTTTCTTCTTCTTCAGCCAGGATAGATAACTTTTAGACTGACACTCTCACGTCATTGTTAAGAAAAGAATTCAATGTGGTTTTGGAAATCTACCGATGAAGAATCGGGCCAGATTATCGACTCTTACCTGAAATCTCAGGACGAGGCAGAAGAATCCAAGGTTTCTATTCCCAGTTTGGTTTTCCACGATCTGGATCTCAAGACCGCCAAAAAAATGGCCAAGCTTGTTGAATTGACCTCTGATCCAGAAGCTCGAGATCTGCTGCATAGTCCCGATATCACCAAATATCGCAACGAGTTTGCTTTAGTGAACTGTGTTGAATTGGAGGCTGCGTTGCAAGACTGTGTGCGGGGAGTCCACCCAGTAGGACAGCTTAAACCGAAGAATTGTCTGCGAGCCCAGTCTGCCCATATTCGATGCCTGCAGATTCAAACCCGACTATTCAAAGCTTTGGGCTTAGGGTTGCGGCCTGAAGCCGATCTGGGTATCCGAGCCTTGGCTGATGATCTGTGGACCCAGGGCAAGATCACTCTGGCTGAAGAAGCCAATAAAATGACTGAACCGGAACGATAATAGTCCTTGGAGGGATATAAAAAAAAAACAGTGTCTAGCATCTATAATCCTGCTGGATGTGGGCCTGTTTAGGTTTTTTCGACGAGTTTAGCTCGTTCGGTCGCTATAAAACAGCCAAGACCCGAAAAGGCATCGAAGAGGGCTCGTCGATGGGCCAGAGCAGAGGTGTAACCAGTGGCCACAAAGTCGGCACGGGAACACAATTCCTGGGTTCGAGGATCATAATACTGGTCCAGTACATCGATAAGCGGATTGAGTCCCCGGTCACCAGCAAAAGGTGTAAAAGGAGTGCTGGCTGGCTTGGCTATAGTAGAAGAAGTCTGTTGAATGGTTTGTAAAGACGCCTGCAGGGCAGCCCGTTGTGACTGTAATTCCTTCCGTCTGGCAGAAGACCGTTTCAGCCGCGAAGAAGAAGAAGCAGATTCCACTCGTTCTTCTTCGAGCAGTTCCTCTCGAGCCAGTCGTTGCTCTTGAGCTTCGAGTTCCTGGACTGATGAGTCCTCTGCGCCGGATCGCAACGCAGCCTCGTACTTTTGCATCTCGGCCTCGGCCTGGTCTCGATCTTGACTTGAAACTAATTTAAATACTACAGTCTCCACATGTTCCAAGTATTCATTGTAGGCTCTGAGGGACTCGAAGTCCTTCTGTTGCTTAGTAAACACCTTAGCTACTCGACGCCGGATGTCGATCTCTCGCTCGACTTGAATATCCTCAAACGTCTGCTCCTTAAACCGGTTTTTTCGCAAGATCTTGTCGCAGCCTGCATAAGGACACTCGCTGGGTCCATAACTAAATATCCGGTCTACACAACTCGAGCACATTTTGTGGTAACATTCGGGGTTGATCAGAAACGTCATTTCCGGATTTAGGTATCGGCTACTTTTGCATACATAGCATGTCTCCTCGCCGTCTGGGGTAGCCATGGCTTTTTAAGATGCTGAAAAAAAAAATATATTTTTTTAAAAAAAATATTATTTTTGTTCTTGGGCCAAATCACTGGCCTCTTGACGGGAATTGGATAATAAATTGGATAGTTGTAATTGTAGCAGTGGAAGTTGGAATCAGAACTACTACTTTACTATTGAAAACTTACCTTGAAACTCTATCATCAGCCATGGACGCCAACCAAGAAAGATTGGTTCTGGTTTTGCGTCAATGTTTATCAGAAGTCCGGAAATCCAAAGCTCCAAGACAATTAATTAATCTTGGAGGTGGCTATTTTGCCGAGATGCCGCGACAGGAAGCCATTCGATTCATAGAGAAGAAACTTGGATACTTCGAGCATCCGGCTGAGCTAGCCATGAACGATGAAGGTCTTCCCATAATGGATATACAAGAGACTTTAGACGATTCTGGTAACGTTACTAGTTCTACAGTGAAACCTCAAAATATGAGTGACTTAAAAAGCTTTGCATCTGATCAACTGCAGAAGTTAAGATCATCCCGGATCTCCGAGATTCCAGATGATCAAGTAGATGATGTTGGTACTGATCGGAAATTGGATGTAACTGACAAGAAAGATGATTCTAAGAAAGATTATCCTAAGAAAGATTATCCTAAGAAAGATTATCCTAAGAAAGATGATTCTAAGAAAGATTATTCTAAGAAAGATTATCCTAAGAAAGATTATCCTAAGAAAGATTCATCTGCCTCTGACAACATCGCTGCTGCCAAAGTTCTGGCTACAACTTCTGACACCACCTCTATAGGTAATAAAGATACATCTACCAATGAAAGTGCCTCTACCACCACTAGCCTGTCTGAGCTCAGCTCTAATACATTAACTACCACAGGTACTGCCACTACTTCTAATTCTGCAACATCTGAACCTGCGTCTGTCTCCGATATCTCTACTCTCGCAGAAATGTCTACTGGGATGAAGGATACTTTGCTAGAACTCGAAGAGATTGCAAAATCTGCACTGACATTCGATGTTGTTTCTGATGACGACGACGATGATGATGACGACGACGACGACGATGACGACGAAGAGGATGATGACGACGACGACGACGATGACGACGAAGAGGATGAAGATAAATATGGTAGAACTCGTGGAACAATGTTTCCCTTTCAAACAGATCGTCTCGCCAAAGCTCTACCCCAAGTTGTTCGTCCTGATACTGCAGATCAAGAACCTCGACCCAGAT
This sequence comes from Tortispora phaffii, assembly GCA_030574555.1. Lineage (NCBI taxonomy): Eukaryota > Fungi > Ascomycota > Trigonopsidomycetes > Trigonopsidales > Trigonopsidaceae > Tortispora > Tortispora phaffii. The sequence goes on along the minus strand of JAJMFE010000004.1, from coordinate 137,154 downwards.
CAGTTAGATTTTCCAATGAAGTCGATGTTAAAGAATTCCACAAAAATAAAGCACCTAATAGTGGTCTAGGTAGTCGGTTTAAACAGTCTCGAAAAGTCGAAAAGTCGGAACCTCCTCAATCTACTATCACCAGTGGCTTCAGATCAGAAATTATTGATCCTAGCGCATCAACCAAGTCACCCAAATCTTTACAGGAATATGAGGCCGCCGCCTTAAAGCTGCTATCTGACCGAGATCAATCTGCGACTACTGAGAAGTCTAAAGGATCATCTTCTCGCAAGTCGGCTACTGTTAATGATATTGTTGAACGAGTGGAAACTACTAGCTTGGAAGAAGACAGTGAAGAACAAGATGATCGACCTATTCTTTCGGATATTGTGGAGCGAGTGGTAGATACCGATGAAGGATATGACGATCCCACAGATGGTTACGACCCGGTATTGGAACGTCGTAACATCGCAAAGGAATACTACCGGCTGCGAGAGAAATTTTTGGTAAAACAGAAATCGTTCGCGGAACGAGCACGAGAAGAACCTGAAATAGAACCGCTCAATGATTATGATGAAGACGGTGATGAAGTACCACAACGTGTTAGTTTATTTCGAAGAGCACGTTTAGGATAATTCATTTTTATTTATCCCCGGCCATAAAGGAACGAGGTTTGTATCTAACAAATATTCGCCTGAGGCCCAGATCAACCGCTACTCTCTGGCGTGTATGTGACTACGGTTTTATTTATAACTTTTAAAAAAAAAAAAGGAAACGATAAGGTAAATTTTTGAATTACCATATTGTCTCTGTCGTCTCATATGTACTTCGCTCGTTTTCTAGCGTACAGCTCTGTCCCAATCCTTGGTGCTTGCTCAGCCAAGCCAATTTGTATCCCCAAATTAAGCTTGCGAGGAGTTGGGTGTATTATTTATTGGGACAACAACTCTTTCTTTGTAAACAATCCGGCCAGAATAACAATATCGGATTCAGGAATATTTAATAACAACCGTTATTTTTTTTTTAATATCAAGATAGGCATGGATTTTAGTATTAGTTCTGTGGAGCTGCCTCGAGGGAATTTGTATAATCAATGGAGCGACGAAGGAGTAGACGCCCACGATACTCATAGTTCCACCAGCTCACATAGCATTCATCTAGAAAAGCTATCTGACTCAGATAAACCAGGCAGCGTGTTAGGATTCGAATCAAAAAGTCGTGAACATACACGGACAAGAACTCGGCCGCAACATGAAAAAATCCGATCAATCAAAACACGTTTGCCTGAGGCTACAGGATTATCGTCTTTACTCTCGCCTGAAGTCCGGCGAAGACCTATGCGGACTCATGCCGATTTAAGTAGTGTACCAGCACCTGAGCAAGCAGGGATGTTAGATCAGGCGTTAGGACAGTTGACTGAACAGAAACAGCATTTGGAACAAGAGAATCAGGCTCTTAGAAACGAACTAAGAGAAGTACGCGCCGAGTTGGAAGCGCTACGCGTCCAGTACGATCAAGAGACTCGAGCCCGGGAGCATCTCCAGAAACAAATTGAGGTGCTACAATCTTCCCGAAATTCCAAACCACATGAGGTTAATCGGGAGAACAGTGACAGGACAAGTAGTAGGAATAGTTCTCCCAGTCTAGGCAGCCATAGACGACGTCGCAGTAGCCGCCATAGCAGCTATAGCAATCATAGCAATCATAGCAGCCATAGCAGCCATAGCAGCCATACCAGTGAGTTGTCCGAGCCGGTCAGTGCTAATCTAGATGCAGAAAAAATTGAGTCGGCAGTCCATTTATATCTCAGTAACGCTTCAGAGAACATTTCGCGGGGAATGCGTCTGGTAGATCAGCTGGCCAGCAATCAACGAGGATCCCGGTCTAGGCCACCGAGCCATCATGGATCCTGCAGTATAAATAGTGAGCCAGTGTGTCAGGTGTGTGACCAAGCCCGTCTTCAGAATCAAGAAAAAGAAACAGTTCCAGCACAAGAAGCTCTAGATCAAGTATTTCAAAACATGAAGAACGAGTACCAAGCCAACTATGCCCGGCTACAAGAACTAGTGACTGCACTAGGACAATTAGAGCCCGAAATAGGTTCAAAAACTCATACTGAACTACAAAAGTGTATTGAAAGTGTTAATGGCACACTGAAAAAGACTCAGGATCATCTGTTTCTATTGAAAGCCGCACTTCGCCAAGCCCCAGCATTTGCAGAACGAGCGGCTGTTCCGTGGATGCAAGTGTAATTATAGTAAGGAGAATTATTAATGCAGTAAAAAAATGATGAGCAACCAATTAATTATTCTAAATAAAAAAAAGATAATTAATTGAATTGATGAATTTTAACTGGTACCAGAAAACAAACAGTGGATCTTTAGGTTAATTAAATGATCTCTCTTCCATCTTTCACAAACCTTGTGCATCCCCCCTCCGCTGATGCTAATGCAGGAACAGGGGACACTAGAAAAAACATTGGATGCTGTATTAAGTCCTGGAGCTGCAGCATTAGAACAGGCTATGCAAACTGTAGCTCTAACTCAGGCCCAGTTAGAAGTAGAAGTCGAGCATCTCGAAGCCAGTAAGTACAAAGTTGTAACTCGTGTTTTTTTTTTTTTGGAAGCACCCAATAAATCACTAGCTAACCCCAAGATCTCAGTCGGTACCAAGCTGAAAGTGAGCCTAAAGACGGAAAATGTATTGCGGATAGATTAGCTAAAACTCGCAAACGATTAAATGTAATATACAAAAAACTACTGGAGATCCGTAAACGGCTTGAACGTCTTCGACAGATACAAACCACTATGGAAGAACTAGGGACACGGGAATAAATGGATACAATGCTTATGATGTAATGATCTTACCGAGACAAAATAAGATATCTTTATAAATAAAATAAAGCTACTTACTGGGTGCGTTTAATATTCGTAACTAGCTTAACCTGGGAAAAGATCCGGAGCTAGATCTTGTAATAGAGTGGTGGTGGTTTTTTTCTTTTTTTTGGTATTTTTTTTTGGTTCTACTTTACCGTACTCGGAGCAAAGCTTGGCCGCCATAATTGTGTTTAATAGCCTTTCGGGCCTCAACCAAACCCAGGCCAGTAGTATGAATAAACATCGCCTCGCCTGGATCAATAGGACGTACAGATTTAGTAGCCCGACCTCGGATAAGGTCTTCGATATCGGAGACCTTGAGGAAATAAGTCCGGGAAGGCTTGGACATCATCTCTAACTTCGACATCACAGGTCGGCCATCGATGTACTTTAACCCTAGCCATAATCGTCGGTCCATGATATTACTGTGAGTAGTAGGAGTATATTCAAGATCAGGACCTTGTGTAGACCCCCGTTGAATGGAACTAATAAAGCCTTCTCGGAGCAGCAACTCAGCAACCTGCAAATGCAAGCGGGTATACTTTACAGCTGCCAAAGTGTGTTTCGCCATCACGGCATTCTGCAGATGTGAGCACATATGGCTCAAGTGCACTAGTGACATAATTACTAAACCGGGACCGGCTGTGTGATATTATTTTGATGGTATATGTATATATGTGTGTGTGTGCAATAGGCAATAGGCAGAAAGGGAGGATTCGAGCGAAACTTCTGAAATAAGGTTTTTCGTACGGTTTGCTGGGACCCTACTACTTACTACTAAACAAGGACTAAAAAAACCCTTGTCGGTTACTGGCTTGTTCTTCTTCTCCAGTGTATTCTGTATATTCCATATGTTTCTGTAGATAGCTTAAAATCTATTATATAATATATGTTTCCTGCTCCAAACTCCAATCAACGGGTCGCTGGAAATCGCTTGATGCCTACCCAGGCCAATCGGAGTGCCGTCCGCAATAAAGTAGTATTGGAACCAGGCTGTTCTCCTTTGGATTGGGCTCGGTTGCAGTCATCTGGACAGAACTTAAGAGGTGTGTGTGGAATTGTTCAGGTTAATGCTGACGAATTGAAAAAACACAATAGTAAAACCGATGCCTGGACGGTCTTGCGCGGCAAAGTCTACAATATTACTCCCTACTTACGGTTCCATCCTGGAGGCCCAGCCCAACTCATGCGTTGTGCGGGCAAAGACGGTACAGACCTATTTATGAAATACCACTCATGGGTTAATTACGAGTCTATGCTACAAGCTTGTTTTATTGGTCCATATCGCCCATAATACTACTAAAGAAAAAAAAAAAAAAAAAAAGAACGCAGTTTGCAGTTTGGAAGATCTGTCTCCCTATCTAATTTGGGTTTCCCCGGTCGGCTTTTCTTTAACTTTCCCTCATTCCATGTCCTCTCCCCAAATCAAAAAGATTCAAGCTCTCGCCCAGATTGGAATATCGATTCCTGTTCTAGCTGTTACTTCTTACTATCTATATAAACGCCTTGTCCTTGGTGAACAGAAAAAACAGGTAGGTGAAATTCTTCCCGACGGCTCCATACGTCACTTCCCTCCCCAGTCCACTACTGATTCTACTAAAAATGGCAACTGAAGAACCATCATCGCCTTCTCCTGATAAGGAAAAAACTATTCCTGAACCAGCTGTTTTTGGAGCTACAAATAATCGAGAGGGAAACCTTAAGCGTCAGCGTAGCAGAAGCCCTGATACTCGAACTGCTCGTAAACCTCGAATTCAGATTAACCTCAAAACCAAGTCCATTCCTACTTATGACAACCCCCTGCCATCTTCTACTACATCTGAAACCCCGAATCCATATTTGTCTTCTCCAAGCATTTCTAATTCACTGCATACGTCTCGCAAACGGTATAAACGGCCTAATACTGCTGCTACTGTTGCTCCTGCTGCTCCTGCTCCTGCTCCTGCTGCTCCTAAACCACCCCCTATTACTATCATTGAAGTTGATGTCGATCCTGAAATTTCACAGCTACTTGGGCTCTCTGGCTTCTCTACTACCAAAAACACTCAAGTTCCCGGGAATTCCAAGGGCGGAGTGTACAAACCTCTCGCTGGCAAATACCGCCAGTACATGAATCGCAGTGGAGGCTTCAACCGTCCTTTATCGCCATAACTATTCTTCTATCTACTATCACATTTATATTACAGCTAATACATTTATGAGTCAATGTCAATGTCAATGTCATCATTATTCTTCCGCAGGGTCTTTCGATTCGTTCAGTTCCGTTTGGTTCGTATTTTCAATGTGTTTTTCTGTTTTAATCTTTTCCAATTTTCCGGGCTGTTTTCTTGGAGGTATCACTGCTTCAAACGCAGCCTTCCAGTCCTTTAACCGATTCCAATGCAGTAGTATTTCAACAACATGATTAGTAGCTAAGACCTGTCGACCAGATATCTTTATATATTCTGAGATTGGTAATTTAGCCGTTCGGATACCTTGCTTTTGGGCTTTCTCTTGACACAAGTTTTTATATCGTCCTTTATCAACGATTCCACCTATAATATAAGAGTGTCCTGGTTGTAGTTCGTGCAGGGTTTCTTCAGCATCAGATGACAAGTATACTAACTGGTTCTTGGTTTCTTCAGAGACGGTATAAGGTTCATTGGATATCGTGATATCTTTCCAGTGTTGATGAGTATCTTTAAGAGCACAATGGAAGCGATCTTCGAGCCTGCCACCAAACGAAGTGATCTGAAGATGGAATGGCTGAGGCACTTTTCGATTCTCAGAATATGATCGGATTAATTGCAAGCAGAGTGAATTGATTTCTTTAGTGATCATGAGATCATCAAATGCACAGTCTAAGATGATAGTATAAGGAGCAAAATCCGAGGTCGTCAAAACTCGTTTTCGAGGATGCATCTCCCGTTTAGCCGGAGCCGATTCAGACTGCTGCTGATCTCCATCTCCGATGTCTTTGGGCAAATCTTCTTGTAGCTCAGATCGCGCTCTTTTCTTCTGGTTGATTTTTTCCTTTCTTTTCTGCTTTCGCAAATCTTTGGTTTCCTCCCATCTTTGCTGCTTTATTTGGCGCTTCCAAGCGTTTTTGGATATTCCTGGAGGTTTTTGTGCAACCCGCTCTGAATACGATAAATTAGGACTTTCGGATGTCATAGATGAACACTGTATATAAGATTAATTTAATATCAGATGGATCGTTTTTTTTCTTCTTTCTTTCTTTTATAGATTATTGTATTATAATAAAAAATTTTAGAAAGAAAGAAAATTAAAAACTAGAAAATAATACTGCTATTCTGAATGTAAATAAATAGCTAAAGAAAGTAACAAACAGCAATAATATCTCTCTCTCTATGGGAAATGAGGTTGCTAAGGAGACTGGGAACTTCTACTCAAAGTTCCCACCAATCCGCTATAACGCTTTTTCCCTTCTTCCAACAACCACACCACTAATCAATAACTATTTCGACCAGATGGCAGGACAGGATTTGCCGCCAAAAGTAGGATATGAGCCAATTCAATGGCGGCGTAATTTGCCCGCTCGTGGATTCCGAGCATCCACCGTACTAGGAGTTATCGGCCTCATCTCTATCTATGGCTTTTATAGACACTCCCAAGGTGTAGAAGAACGTCGAGAGATAGAACGAGAAAAGCAATGGTCGCGGATCTACTTGTTGCCGGCCTTGACGGCCGAATTAGATCGCGATCTCGTTCGCAAGCACTATTTCCGTCTGGCCAAAGAAAGAGAAATCATGAAAGACGTGCCCGATTGGGAAGTTGGCCAGTCGGTTTACAACGACAACCGGTTCCGGACCGACCATTTCTTGGTTTTGGATGAGTAGGAATATGTATGAGTTTACGATTTGATTAATTTTTGATTTATTTTTTTCCCTGATGTTTCTTTTGGTGTTTTTTTTTATGTTGTAGATTACCTGGAAGCCCGATGTAGAAACAACTCATGAGTAATGATATACTGTGGTGTAGCCTAAAAGCTTTACTTAGAATGTATCTGATCTGCAATGTCCAGACCAATGGTGATTGGAGTGGTTATTCCATCCTTCATGATTCTGAGTTTATACCAACGTTTGTGAACACTAGAATGCTGTTGAGGCCTAAATTGTGTCTGGACTCTGTAAACTGTGCCTTCCGTCCAGTCAGACGTGGGCATTATTTGTCATATCGGCTACTGCGAAGCCTGGTGCGATCGACTGATACATTGCTTAGACAATTACTGGTCAAAAAGTGCGTCTTAGATATGGATAGCGTTTTAGGGTGCCTATTCCAAGTGTCAGTTTTGTCTTGTCAGATACAATAAACGATATAATGATGTAGTAGTTTGTACAGATATACGGGTTTTCAATCGGATAGTAACTTTAACCCGTAAAAACATTTCACTAAAATGTATTGCTCTACTAAAGACCTGGGGATTATAAAACCGAACATCCATTGGATATGGCGGTATTGTAAACGCAAAAGACGATTTCGATATATAAGAAATCGACCTCGACTTCGATCACACAAGCGTCAATTTCCTCTTGTCTTTCACACTATAACAATATATGGTAAACCCTGGTAATTCTTTACTCGTGAGCCAAGACATGTAAGCCAGAAATATTGTCTCGTGCACTCGCAAGCCCTAATCAAGAGCTCCATCTATCACTTAGATGAGTACGCAGCTTTCTAAGTTTGATCACAATTATTTCAACCATTTTTGTTGATTATAAAAAACTTTCTGTTTGTGCCAAATAAGTATCTCACCACTCCTTACCACTTTTGCACTCTTGCTGTTATGAATTCCCGGTATACATAATTATACCTTGTGCCTGGTGTAACTGATAAGATAAGCTTTCACAATTAGTGGGTCCAAGCACACATCATTTCGTTATAATCATAATACAAGCCTGTTCCTGACATATACTGATCTATAATATAACTGGTACGCTCTCCAGTATAGTCTTTGCTAAGTAATATGAACATTTTTCTAATTCCTACTCAGCCTGCTTCATTACAGCTGTATCGTTCATCGTTTTAGAGTTTGTGGCAGTAAATACTTGCTTCCATTACTTCTCGTATTGGTTGATGGTACCTGTAGGTTCTTATAGGCTTTCTATTTCGTGAAATAAGCTATAAGTAAAAGTCTACTAAAAAAAAAAAAAATTTTCTATTGTAAACAGATTTGGTGAGAAGATCTAACTGTTTGTCGGCGTTTATTTTTTCTTTTTGTGCCCTTCCTGTGTGTTTTTATTCTTTTATGGCCCAGAGTTGTTTTGTCCCTGAACTCGTACTATATCTTGTCAGGAATCTATAATCCCTACGTACTGCACCCCTGATGTCCATTTGCACCAATCACAATCACCCATCAACCATCAACCAGCCCACTTCTCCCAACCCTCTCACCGTCAGTTTCCCCAGTGACATCATTTCTAACTTCTTCTTCCACTTATACTATAGTTTGTTGTAGTACAACAATGGCCGCCTCCACTCCTTTAGCTGTGCCTACTTCTGCTACTTCTGCTCATACAGGTATGCAACTCTCATTTTTTCTAGACTTTTTTGTATCTCATTTTCTTCACGTTCAGTCCGTACTAACCTAGCCGTCGGCCGCACCGCCTCGCTCGTTTCTAAAACTTCTGCTGCTGCCACTGCCTTCACCCGCCCTGAATCGGGTCTAGGCCGTACTCAGAGCTTTTTCTCGTCTAGTGCTGTGGGTGGTGCTGGCGCTGCCGGTGTTTCTACTCCTCGTCCTGCAGATCTCTCAGACGCACTTTACTCTCCTGTCCCTCTTCACGGCAACCCCACCGAGGTATTGGCAGCTCGTTTCTCTGCCTGGCGTAAAATCATCAAAGCTGTATCTAGTTATCTCAGTCATTTCTCGGCCTCTCAAGAAGATCTCAGTCGCTCGCATGTTCGTTTGGAAAGTGCTCTAGTGCTTCCTGGCCTTGAAGAAGGTGTTTTTCTTCCTCCCGGCAAAGGTGGTTTAGCTGATGTCCAAATCACTACTGCTGCTTATCACCGGGCGTGTGCTGTTTCCGCCTCTAGGGTAGCCAATGAAATTTCAGAACTTATCTTGCCTCGTTTAGACGATCTCCGACACGATCTCCAGGCAAAGATTAAAGAAATAAAAAATGTCGCCGGTGATTTCAAATCCACCATCGCCAAGGAAAAAGCTGCAACCGCGCGAGAGCTGGCTGCCTTGGAGGCTGCTGTCGCCGGCCTCCGTTCCGCTTCGGCAGCCAAGGTCGACCCCTACGTCGCGAATCTCGCTGTTGAACGTCAACTGAATCGCCATATCCATGAAGAGTCCTATCTCCGCGAGGCCTACATGAATGTCGAAGATTCTGGCCGGGAACTTGAAAAGATCGTGGTTCAAGAAATCCAGGCCGCATTCGATGCCGTCGTCAAGGAGGGTGACGAGATCGCCGCTGCTATGCTCGCCCAAATCAAATCATTTCAAGAAGGGTTTGTCGGTTCTGATCCTTGTAAAGAATGGGATGCTTTGGTTGTGAGGGATCCCAATTTCATGGATCCCAATATACCTCCTCGCAAAGTCTCCGACCTCGTCTATGTGGGCAAGAACCACCCGGCTACTCAAGATGTACGAGCGGGCTATTTAGAGCGCCGCACCAAGTATCTGAAGTCTTACACTCGTGGCTGGTATGTTCTTACCCGGACACATCTTCACGAGTTTAGAACCAACGATCGTGTTCGTGACCTTCAACCCGTCATGTCGCTAGCCCTCGATGAGTGTTCTGTCCATGACCATTCAGAGCCTACCGCCTCGTCTCAACGTTTCACTATCTACGCTAAGCGCGATGGTACTATATCTAAAGGACATAATTGGGTGTTCCGGGCTGATACCCGAGAGGAAATGCTTGCTTGGTACAACGATATCAAAGACCTTTCGGCTCTTCCCTTATCGGAACGTCTTGCTCTGCCCATTACGAGAAATACATCTGTTAGTGCTGCGATCCTTGCTACTAAGGCTTCTCCTGGATCGAAGTCTTATCCTCCTGCAGTAGCCACCAGCTCTACTGCTCCTCTTACCCCGCCGTCTACCGATAACGATACCGCTCCTCCTGTTGCTGTTACAAATTCTAGTGCTGGCGCTGGCGCTGTTTCTGTTCTGCCACTGTTGAGCACCGAGGGCTCACCCAAAGCAGTTCTATCTGGAAACGGTGTTCATGATGATTCTTCCCTTGCGGTTCCGAAAAATCCCGATATGGATACCGCTTCTGTCTTCTCTTATGATCTACGCAAACCCACTAACTCTACATTGCCTTACGATACTGATTTCCAACCTGTCGGTGCAGATGTTGCCCCTACTGTTGAGCGCCGACTGACCCAAACTTACCATACTTTAGAAGATCCTGATGAAGGTATTGGAGCCGCTCGGTTTCCTGAAGAGTTGGATGCACCAAAAGAACAGCTCAAAACTGAACGTTCTAACTCAGTGCACCAGAAAACTGGCGCTTTATATCGACGTCCAACCGGTAGTTTTGGTGCAGGTGACAGTATTAGACCGTTAACAAAGCCTGATGATTTAAAGGACTCTGCAGAAATGCCTCTGTTCTTCGCGGATGGTGTTCCTACTGTAACTTCTTCTGGTCCGGCAGGCGAAGCTAGGCAACAACAGCTTGCTGAGGCTGAGTTGCAGTAATTTATGATATCGGTACTGTCTCTCATCTCAGATTGCATCGAACTTTATGGCATTTCTATTTGTATAATTCATCAAATGTGCGTTTACTATCGGTAACACTCTCAAATTGCATTAGCGACCTACTTCTTTAAGTCATATATTATCGAGTTTTTCTAACCTTCGTAGAGTTATCTTTATATGTTGTAGTGCGGCTACTACAATTTACTTGAGAGGTGATTTTCGGCAAGTTTCCAGATTTTCTGCTCAGAATGCGCAAATAATACACAGTGGTCAGCACAATAGTTACATAGTGTACCAATACCAGCGATTAAATGTAGTCTTTTTTAATAGGCTTGACTTTAATAATACATGCTAAAATATAGGAGAATATACTACAACTGACTAGACTCGGTCACTCAAAAATTAAGTGCTAGAAATTACTCAAAGAACAATCATGTGTGGATCACGTCTATAAAAAACTTACATGATTAATCGTGTAACAAAGAGTACAGTATAGCACTTTATGCAACCCGAACTATTGTAACATCAAGTAACAAATGACAAACAATGCCCAGGATATGGGTAGATGTGAGGCTAAACTAGACACGTCATCATCGGTAGAAAGTTCAGTCGATGTGGATGTAGAAGTTTTAGTTTGAGTTCCAGTCTGGCTCGTAGATGACGTTGGCTGATATGGAACAGCCCATACGGTGACTTCTGAGCAGTTACTTCCTTCGACTAAAAAGAGTTCCTGGCCACATAAGAAAACGGTTTCCTGACCGTTAAATGAGATAGGTTGATTTGGAATCACAGTGGAGTTAATAGGAATAAACTGCTGACGTTTATTCAACCCCCCAACAGGCTGTTGTACTATCGTGTTGCCGCTGATTCCCAGAACACCTACTTCGCCATAAAGCCGAGGAGGGAGATTCTGATAAGCCCATGAAGAAACCTCGTTTGCAACTTCTGTATTAGAGCTGCTTAGGTAACCAGCAACCGTATTGTTTTGTCGGACCTCAGACATGATCTCAAACGCAGTAGGCACAGCTGTCGAGGTGATAGAGGAACTGACTATAGAATTAGTAGCAGTAGAAGAAGAAGAACTTGAGGATGAGACAGACGGAATCTGTATTTCTGGAAGTGTAATTACACTCTGAGATATACCAAGTGCGCCATCTACCTGTAGATCAGCTGCAACGGCTTGAAAGAGGACAGTCTCATCAATGAGGTTTGTCACAGTAAAGTATAACTGTGTGAGGGGGAGATTCGCCGAAAGTAATCCCGTACTAGATTCGCTCCATGTTAAAGCATAAGAAGAATCAGAAGTACAGGACAAAGCAGTAAGAAGGTCCAGTTTATCAGAAAAGGAGACCGGAATCGTCAATTCGGGAATAAGTCCAAGCGTAGAGCCATCGGAGCATTGCGCCACCCATTGCTGAGGAGTATTTGTCTCTGAAAATGTAACATTAAGCGTACTTCCAGAAGATAGCTGGAAATAATTTCCTCCGGAAACCTGTACATCGGTTAAACTGTAGCTAACGCCGCTGACAGTCACATAGATATCAGTTTCGAATGAGGCACCAAATACTAAGGTGGGTAGTAGACTTGCCACTACTGGAAGAAACATATGAAATGAAATATTTTTAATAAATGAAAAAAGAAAAAGAATAAATTATATCGCTGAAACGGGGACAGGTGGAGAGAGATGTATTTAGTTGAGTAATAACTCTCCTCTATATATAGCTAAAATAATCGAAAATAGAGTTGAACCAGAACAACAAATGTTGACATTTTAAGTTTATCGTTCAGTTTTTTGGACGTGCAGCTCAGAACCCCTCTATATAAATGATGCAGGGTGGTTGCGAATACGCGTGAAACAACTCGTGCTGTAATCTGAATATAACAGAATATAACAGGCTTATAATCTTTGAAAATTTCACAAAAAATAAAATTGTTCTATTACTATAATCAACTAATTGATATTTTCATATCAATTCTCCATTAGTTACTATTGTGAGATCTATTTAGGGTGCTCCCGAAAAGAAATAGTCAATGACTAAATAAGGTTAACTGAACAAGTTTCGCTAAATTTCTAGACAATAAACTAACTGCGTTATTCCAGTATATGGCGCAATGCTATATGACCATATAAAAAACGTAATTTATTCAAACTAATGAGTACAATCTTTCTCCATCGGCCGCTTTGCCCGGCTATTAGTCAAGCAGTTACTTCTCACGTTCTCCTCCAGTATGAGAGAACTTCAGCGGAAAGTTCGGTATTTAAGGTTATTTCTCTCAGGGGGGATTTAATTAGGAAAAGCGAACAAGAGCTTTCAAGAGCACGCAAAACCTGAGTATATCATATCTATTACAGATTATCAGATCTAATTGAGGGAAAACGTTGGTCTCTCATATCACAGAATATCAGAGCTCAGTAGCATCTCTCTTATTCAACCCATAAAAGTATCGTAATAGTTCTTTACTATCCATTATATGGCTGGCTGTTCTCCATCTTTCCGCTCACGCCTTTTGAGGCTACTTCATTCCCCGTATTGATTTTGAGGTTCTAAACTGGCAGAGAGCCCCAGAAAATGAGTAAATATCTATCACTTTCTTTCATTCATCAAGACAGTTAGTTACCCGAGTAAAGACTCTGGCTTGTCGAAGGCCAGCAAAGTAATAAAGGAGTTAACTACTACATTATCATATCTATAATTCAATAATTACTGGTCAATACCATACCACTAAAGACCAATAAAGAAAATACCTTAAGGGCGAGAAAATAAGAAGCTCGGTTGACGTAGCAACTAAATCTACCCGTGTGGAACAAAAGCTTAAATGAACGATTATTGTAGATCTTCGGTCGGTTAGTCGTTTATTCGAACACTATCCCAACACCACTACGGTACTAGCAGATATTATGTAATTATCTTCAAACAATATATTTGCTAAAAGTTCTTAAAAATGTCAAGCAAGCTGTCTATTTGGCACATTGATACTAATACAACAAAAATTATTGTCCTCGAATCTGATAACTAAGTTTATGTGATATAGATCTTTAGATCTCTTGGCATCTACAATTCATAATTTCCTTAATTTTCTGCTTAAATAGACTTTCTTGGGTACGGCTTAAAACAGCCCGGGAAAAAAAATTATCGGAGAAATATAGGCGATTGTCCTGTTTTCAGAAAAAGAGCAATTTAATTTATAACAAGTCCCTCTACAGAAAATGAAGGTCCTTGCGCTATGATCAATTATTTATTTTAGCCAACCAGCGTTGGATGCCACTTAAGTAGCAGAGTCTACAGAACATTTAGAGAAGAGATTCGAGCAGGAGAAATCAGAACACGGGTCTTTTTACGGAACTGGACTTTAATACGATAAATGAGTAAAACTAGTTGTCCGTAAACTCGGGCTGACTTATTCAGAGTACATCTGGGCGTTTTTTTCTGATAGGTTTAGCGAGTTATTGGCGATTTGCTTAGACAAACCACAAGACTAATCGAACTATAAGTTATTATCCTTATTCTAGTTAACCTATTCACATGGGTACTTATATTTTACCTATACCGCTGCTTAATTTCTGTTCTCCTTTATATCTTGTCCGACTTTGGAGTTCAAGATATACGACCTGACTCAGACGAAAAAGGAACCCAATTAAGTGGTCACTACTTCATTTTCAGGTAAAACATATGATTGTATAGTTTTTTGTTTCTTTTTTTTTCTTTTGTTCCTTAGTTGGATTTACCAACCAATGAGCCCGTTTGGTAAGCTTTTTGGTTAGTAAGAAATGTCTTGGAAGTACAAAATCTAATACTTAGGCCCAGGTCACTGCTTGTAGAAAAACCAGTATATCATTTTCTTTCATCTCCAACGATTATATCACCTCTCTGAGAATACTTTTATATCACAGGGACTTCTCAGACCTCAGACTTCAACAATACCTTTTCTTGGTTGGACAGATGAAGCAAGATAACAACAATACGTAAATGCAGGCTGTGCAGTAGATAAAATGAAAATCGGTCTCTGAGGTCATCACATGATGAATATGTTGTGATTATCTTATACTCAAATAATTTAACTTAAGTAAAATATATGTAACACCATTCTTATTGCATAAGCTGCTAATTACTGTTTGATGTCACCAATATCTCATGCCTTCCATGATAAGAATTTTTTATCAAAAAATCAAAACTCAAGCGATTTTCCGGTTAGTAATTGTTCCAAAACGCAACGTCCAACTTTAACAGTCCCCCATTCAACCTCACCTAAAACCCCATATGTGTATGACATCAAACCTACGACAGCTCGTTGCCGCATTTCGATGATAGTTGGGCTGTGTTCTGCATTATCAGGGTCAAGGAGTGATGGATCAGCGACGTTAACCATATCTAAATATGATTTTGCTGCTTGTAATGCCAATGGCATATTTAAACATTTCTCTTCAGGAAAGAAGATGGGTGAGAATTTTGCTGCTGTTTCTGCTGCAGCATGGGATGCGGATGTTACACCGGTGCTGCTATCTTTCTCTTCAAACTTATCATACCTTCCAACTTCATAACAAAATAACGTGATAGTACTAAGATACATGCACCAATACAATGAAGCAGCGGCTTTAAGCTGTCTTGTATCTCGGATAATTAATCGTATGAAGCGTGCAGCTTGCCAAGCTGCAACTCTTCCGTCATAAGAGCGTGACCACTTAATCACCTTTTCGTGTGATGTTTTTCTATCAGATAAACTGACAGCTCTTCCAAGCACTCTCGGAGCACCGGCGTAAGTTCTCAAAGTTGTAGAGTCAGAGTGTAAAGAGACCAGCCCCAGAATATAGCATGCCCAGCTGAGTGCAGTTACTGGATGAACGAAAAATTTAACATCATGGAGATCGGAAATTTCATCCCTAATAAGAGCATCCATGTAATCGTCGCAAGAGGCTTTCCAGTTATCAAAGGCACTTTCAATCTTGGTTAGAAACAGATCCATACGTTTCTCAGAAACAATACCAATGTCAAGAAGTCCCCGCCATTGCATATCCCAGTAAATATTAAGAAGCCCATGAAGCAGTGTGAGCCGGGCAAATCCCGATACATGAATTGCAGCCTCTTTGTGCTTTCTTGTGGTGGAGAAACTTGGACTCATTAGATGGCGCACAGAGTGTATGAAAGACATGTTGAACACAGGTAAAAGAGATCCAGTTGGATCAGGAGGAGCTGTAGAGGCAAGATCAAAATGCCGCCCATAAAGTGCTAAAAGTTGAGAGCGCGCAGCACAGAATTCTGCGGCACTGGAAGCAGTCCAGAGAATCTTAGGAGCAGGAAGATCGTACTTTACTTCGAAGAGAGACATTGAGGGCGCATGTCGAAATAATGTAGCGTGTAAAGTGTCTGATACAAGAAGAAAAAATACCGCCCTTTTGGTTGTTTCGAACTTAGTCCACTCGAGCCATTGAGCATGCTGAACCTCTGGTATAGGGGAGTCAATGGTTGGCTCGGATGCAGGGTTTAGAAATCCTGAAAACCTTACTAGAGTAACGATAGATGAGTGGAAAACTTGGGCCAGATCATAAAGAGTACTGGTACCAAACATTTTATCGAAATAGCTGGTTAGTAGGAGAGTCTGGATCACTTGAAGAGATACACGTGGCTGGTCCTCGATTAAAATAAACATGATATTGCGAAATCGCCGATGTATGGCGATCGCCAAACGATAAGCATCAGTATTTCCGAGGTCTGCCATCCCGATAGTGGTCATTGCGACTAAAAGAGGGGGGTATGTTGTGCTGGCGAAGAATGTGGAAGCGTGAATTATAGGGTAAATATGAGCAAAATGTTCAAAGTAACGAGATAGATACCTATTCATACTTGTGACAGTTAGAATATGCGAATAGTGACTTAATTCTGGAATTACAGCCAGCACGTCGAGGACTCGGCGGACGGTGTCTGAGTCGAACATCTGCTGCTCAGAGAGATAAAGCGGCGAGTCGTCGATATCGACAGCAGAAAATGGAAGTTCTGTTAGAACCTGTTGGATCGAAGGTACATGAGAATTATCAGGGGCGATTCCGCTATTCTGAGGACTTGGTTTCATTGTGTGCAAAGGTAGCGGTGGTTCTGGGATGAGGGTTGCAGGACTGGTACCAGGAATACACAAAGAGTCCTCCGTCAACTCTTCACTTTTAGACGAAGAAGTGTCTTGGGCAGATTCATCGAACAGCCAGTTATAATTATCAGAGAAACTTAAGTCGAAGTTGAGGTTCGGTTGGTCCATAGAGAAGCCCGGGTATACATTGAGAGGGAGAGGGTCTGAGTCAAAGGGAACGGAAGAAAACAACCCATCATTTTGAGCCAAATCAAATACAGTTCTGGGTTGCGGGGGTATAGATGGTTGTGTTGGAGGTGGGGTGTTGGACGGGCGGGAACTATCGGTAACAGTAGGGAGGAGATCTGAGCCTGGGGTAGATCTAGAAAGTTTGATGTGGGTTTTACATTGTTGATGTTTTTTAAGTAAATCAGGTCTTGCAAATGAGAGTCTACAGGGAGTGCAAGTGTAAGGCCGAACTGATAGATGGTTTGCAGCGTGCCTCGATAAATAGTCTCGACGATAGAATGCCTTCTTACATCCGGGATGTGTGCAGTGAAACTGACGGGTTTTGTCGGGCCCTGGTTGAGATATCAAGCTCGTTGGGCCACGCGATGAAGAAGAAGTAGGATGAGGTCGGGTCACCATAATTATAGCACTTAAGTCGGGTCCAAATTGGATTGAGAAATAAATATTTCGCTTACCAGTAGGTAGGTAGGTAAGTATATTGCTTACTATACTCGTAGTTGGGAGAAAGCTTGTAGATATGATATAGCATAAGAAAACCTTATCTATGAGGCCGATCAATCAGCTGCAGATATCTCTAACAAATACATATTCCAAAAATAGAACCCAGAAAACTGGATTTCAGAATTTAGCAACTGGGTAAGGTATCTGAATATATCAAAAAGATGAAAAGAAAAGAAAGAAAAGGAAAAAGAAAAAGAAGAAGAAAAAGAAAAGAGGCAAACAGGAAAGACTAAACTTAATAATGTCTTTATCAGTTGTAACAACCCTAGCACGTATAGCATTTTACTGATAGGCTGAGATCTTTTTATACAGGTTTTGATGGATCGTTGTAGTGAAATATGACTGAATAGGTCCCCCTTTGAAGTATCGAATTTAAGCCTAAGGAGGTCTTGTAGTTGATATATATTGAAGTAGAGAGTATACTAATAATCTCGAAGCAACATACTCGAGGTTAGGAGTGGGAGAAGATATATAAAATATATTGTCGATCAATTCATACCCAATAGAGAAGGCAATAAGAGATAGAAGAAGGACAATGGAAAATACAAGTAACTGTGACAATAGAATAATTACAATAATTAGGTTTAGAAGATATTTATGATAAGGCAAAATCAGTCGAATCATTGAATTTCACAAAGCAATGGCTGAATAACGTTAAAGTTGAGTAAAGTTCTATATCATCACTCTCGGCCGGGCTTTAGAGCTTGCGATAAATGAGCCTGTCGGGGTTTCTATTAACACGACATGGAAAATCCATATAGAATAAAAAGAAATAGAAGACTAGAAACTTATTGGTGTGACTGTTAGGGTTTATTGAAGTGCTCTATTCATCATATTCGTAGGCTGAGTGCCATACTCTTAATAACGAAAATGTTGTAAAGGATTTCCCATTCAGATGAGAAACCCAGGTTTTTATTATGTTCCACTGACCGAAAAAAAAAAAAAAAAAAACAATGCTTGGATACTACTTTGAATATCGTGTTATTTTGTCAAGTTTTTTGGTTTGACTAGGGGGTCGTTTAAACTTTTACCCTGAAGAGCTCACCCAGCAGGGTCCTTTTTCTCACTATGAAAAACCTAAGTAATTGCCAACCCTCTCAAACTTCAAGGGTCAAAAACCAAATCCTTCACAAATCTACCTTTAAAACTTAGAGCATTGAAAATTCAATACCTTGTCGATATTCTGCTGTCTCTTTTCTACTAGACTTGAATTTTCTTTTATTCTTATTGTGTTCTTTGGGCTAATTTGCAGTTCATATACGACGTCTACCCTTGCGATCCCCCCCCCCTGGCTTTCCACCTTCAAGTTAGGTTTCTCCGAATCTCAGTCTATTCGATCTACAGCTGCTCTCTAACCGATATATTTCCTTTGCTGGGGTTATTTTGGTTATTTTTGCTGTTTTGTTCAATTCACAATTATTGCATCTTGTATTCTTCTTTTTTTTTTTCACCCTCTTTTTTTTTTCTTTTCGTTGAACAAAACCTATTCTTCTCTCTATCGATATCATGGATCCTCTCCACACCTCTTGGCCGTCTTATGACTGTGCTTCGTATGCAGTTGGATCTCAACAGAACTTAATGAATTCATTCCATTCTAAGTCCTCTGTATATTCAAGCCATAGCACAGCATCTTCCTCGGTTTCTAGCCCCATTGCTTCTCGTTCTGATTCTGCCAGTCTTATCAACCCTTCTCTTATCGAGCCTCATAATCTACCTTCCCCTACTGCGGGATACCCTTCAACTCCGATGACTGCTCAACTTGCTCGCCATGACTCGGAACTTGGAAATCAGATGTCTTCTGCTGCAAAATTTAAAGCGATTATAATGTCTTCTCCTTTGGCTGGAAATTACTATTACGACGGTTCTCCTCAGCAATATGGCCTTCCTCATCGCTCCACCCCTCACCCCATGCCAAATGGTTCTTTTCTGGCTACACCTCCTTCTTCTGCTCCTGCAAAGCCCGTCTCGAACCTCGAATCAGCCCAATCGTCCATTGCTGCTTCTAATCTTTTTGTCTCTGGCAACCACAATCATTCTGCTTCTCCCCCTTCATCATCGTCATTGTCGTCGTCTCATGCTGCTAATGCTGCTGCTGCTGCTGCTGCTTCTATGGCTACTGTCGTAAGACCGCGATCTAGTTCTTCTACGGTCATCTACCAATCTAGCCCGTCTTACTCTTCTTCTGATTCTAACACTATTTCTTCTCCCACTACTCTTTCTCGCCCTTTGCTTCAACGGAGAGCCCATTCAATCGCTTCTCTTATTCCAAAATCAGATCATCATCCTGACACTTTTCCTTTCTCTTCTTCTTCAAAAAGGCGTTTGGTCTCTATTTCTGACTCGACGTCGGAAATTTCTACAAATCTTTCCAATAAACTGCGGATCATCCCTTCAGATTCGTCCCTTTCCACTTCTTCACACATTCGGAGACTTCGCACTGTGTCATCTCCAACTAGTCCACATACTTTTGGAGCTCAGCTTCGACGCTCTGAATCCCACCAACCAACTCCTCACTCTGCGCATGAGTTGGGTCGTTTTGACAGAATCAAAAGAACCCCATCCCTTTCCTTGGTAGTTTCGTCTCATGGCCGAGCCGAGGTTGTAACTTCTTCTATGGACTCTTCGGTAACTCAATTTTCTTCCAGTGGATCACCTCCTCTTCGTGGCCTATCTATTTTTACTGGTCAGCATCACAATGTTGCTCCTGGGCCTGTCTCAGTCCCAGCAGGAGGCTCTAGCAACATCTCGGCTACGTTTGACTTTTTTGATCAAGATGAGGAAGAGCAGAACGGCATCCTCAGACCAGAAGTGCAAGGCTCCATTTTAGATGATAGCGATGATGATGATGATGGTGATGGTGAAGACGATGAACTTCAATTTCTGCTAAGTGCTGCTCAGACTGCTCATTCAAATCCCGGATCACGTCTGTCCAAGTTTCAACACTTTGCTGAGAACAAACCAGAAATAGCTTGTGCTGATGCCCGTGCAGCTATTCGCAGCTTAGTTAACCGTAAGAATCGTTTGGAGCTGAAACAAGTGAATCAGAACTCTCTTATTCCCGCAACCCCCAACCCTTCCGCTCACTATCGACTACTGTTCGGTTCTGCTACAGCAGATAGGTCCGCCAAATCGTCTCTTAATTATACGCCCCATAAAGGCGACTATTGGTTTGCTCGTAATCTGCTGGTCTCTGAAACTCCAAAACATCCTGACCTCTCGGAGTCGACGTCTCTTCAAGGACCCGAACTACAATACTTATGCCCTGGTGTCTCTGCTGAGCTAAAGACTCTTCCTGAAGGCAACCCACTAGAAATTGATAGCTCAGTATCTCCTTGCTCTGGTCCCCCGTTTCTTGGTCCTGCTACGGTGTCTGAAGAACCTGGCCGATCCATACCTTGGTGATCTTTCTTTGAAATGATCCTCTTTTTCCTAGTAAAAATTCGCATTTATTTTATGATTTACTTTAATTGTACCTTTATGAGAGGAATATATTTGTAGCGTCATAATATTCTCTTTTTTGATTATTTTTTTTTTTTTTATACTTTTGTTTTCAAGATCTACGCTACTTACAAATGTGGATATTAAAACCATTAGTGTGAAATGATCTTCTAGAGAGAATTAGTATAATTGTCTCCAGATAGGTCTATCATAATTGAATATACTTTTTAAATTATCTTTTAAAATCTCCTAACATTCAATTATTCTTTGAAAAGATAAAACGATAGCATGATCTTCTCCGCAGATGGTTTTCGAATAAACTTCATAGGGTAGAAATCTCAAACACTTCAGGGTAGGGAGGATCATACAATGACCCTAACCCCGTGCCTGTTAAGTATATAACTATGAGTCTCGGTCTAATTAAATGAGATACCGTAAATCTATATGACTCATTTTGGTGGAAAATACACCAAGACCCTTTCTAATGGAAACAAAATTCCATTGGTAGGTCTTGGCACTTATACTGCATCCGGGGATAAGGATGAGTTCGTGACTGCGGTTTCTGAAGCGTTAAAACTAGGATGTCGACTCATTGATGGTGCTTTCTATTATTTGACCGAAGATCTAATCGGCAAAGGCTGGAAACTTTCTGGAGTTCCTAGAAGCGAGATATTTCTTACCACCAAAATTTGGATGACTCGCATGACCCCTGAACTTATTCGACAGTCTCTTGAAATTAGTTTAAAGGAGTTGCAGACCGATTACGTCGATCTAGTCCTTCTTCATTTTCCGGTATCTGTAAAACCAGGGGAATTCGATGAATCAGGACATGATGTGAATCCTTTACCTTTGAACTCTAGAGGCACTTTGGATATCCAACCAGTCAGTGTCGAAAGCCTCTGGAGAACCCTTGAGTCTTTAGTTCAGGAAGGTAAAGTTCGCAACCTGGGTCTCTCTAACTTTTCCGAATGGGATATCGAAAAAGTGTTGAAAGTAGCACATATAAAGCCTGTTATCAATCAAATCGAGCTTCACCCCTACTTGGCTAAGAAAGACTTCCAAGAATACTGCGAAGCCAGAGGAATTACCTTGCAATCTTATGCCCCGTTCGGCAATCTTAACCAGGTCAATCGCCCGGGTGGTAATAAGGAGGAATTGCTCATTAAAGATCCGGTTTTGGTAGATTTGGCTGCTAAGTATGATATTTCAGTTCCCCAGCTGATCATTTCTTGGAATGTAGCTCGTGGAATTAGTACAGTGCCGAAATCTACCAACCCCGATCGTATAGCCACAAATTTACAAATCGTAGATTTGGATCCGGTCGATGTTGAAAAGATTACTGCACTGGACAAAAACAAACGGTATATCGATCTATCAAATCTACTTGGTTTTTCTCTCTTTGAGCCCAACGATGCTGGGTGTCTGTTTTAACTGTGTCTGGTTTAGCATCTTGCTGGAAATATTTTAGATATTGAAATAGAATTATTCTTAATGATATTAATATTTGTACTGATAATGGTATTACATGCAATCTTTTTTTTTTTTTTTTTTTTTTCCTATATGAGATTTGGGTTCGAAAAGTGTTTCCGATTTGATTGCTCTGATTGACAGTAACATGATATCGGACTCAGATCAGATCAGAATTTGATTCCCAGATTTAGCATTAATTCATCAAATTGCCAAATATCATTGAAATACAAAAGAATCTATCCTCAGCAAATAAAAGCCCCCCTATCATTTGATTTCTCAGTATATCCGTATATGAACACTACTAGAATTACAATACTACAATTTTTTTTTTTTTTTTTAAGGCGGACATCTATTAGCTACGAATAGCAAGTACAGAGCGCACTAGAAGATAAAGAAGAAAACTCTTTACTTCTTGGCAGCCTTCTGGGCAGACTTGGTAACTTTACCGGCACCCTTGTCGGTCTTGTCGACGGACTTGATGACACCGACGGCAACGGTCTGACGCATATCACGGACGGCGAAACGGCCGAGAGGAGGGTATTCAGTGAAAGCCTCAACGCACATAGGCTTGGAGGGGACCATGCGGACGATGGCAGCGTCGCCAGACTTGATGGACTTCGGGTTGTCCTCAATCTTCTTACCGGAACGACGGTCGATCTTCTCGAGGAGCTCGTCGAACTTGCAAGCAATATGGGCAGTGTGGCAGTCAAGAACGGGTTGGTAACCAGCACGGATCTGACCGGGGTGAGTCATGACAATAACTTGGGCAGTGAAGCTGGAGCATCCAACAGGAGGATCGTTCTTAGAGTCACCGGCAACGTTACCACGACGGATATCCTTGACGGAAACGTTCTTGACGTTGAATCCGACATTGTCACCGGGGAGACCCTCGGAGAGCTGTTCGTGGTGCATCTCGACGGACTTGACTTCAGTGGTCACACCGACGGGAGCGAAGGTAACAACCATACCGGGCTTGATGGCACCAGTCTCAACACGACCGACGGGCACTGTGCCAATACCACCAATTTTGTAGACATCCTGGAGAGGAAGACGGAGAGGCTTGTCAACAGGACGCACAGGGGGCTCAATGGCATCAATAGCCTCGAGGAGGGTCTTGCCCTTGGAGACACCAGCTTTGGTCTCCTTGGTCCATCCCTTGTACCAGGGGGCGTTGGTGGTGACCTCAATCATGTTATCACCATTCCATCCGGAAATAGGGACGAAGGGAACGGACTTGGGGTTGTAACCGACCTTCTTGATGAAGTTAGAGGTCTCCTTGACAATTTCGTTGTAACGATCCTCAGACCAGTTGGCGGCATCCATCTTGTTGATGGCGACAATGAGCTGTCTGACACCCAAGGTGTAGGCAAGAAGAGCGTGCTCACGAGTCTGACCGTTGGAGGAGATACCGGCCTCAAACTCACCAGTACCAGCGGCAATGATGAGAATGGCGCAGTCAGCCTGGGAAGTACCAGTGATCATGTTCTTGATGAAATCACGATGGCCGGGAGCATCAATAACAGTGACGTAGTACTTGGGGGTCTCGAACTTCCAGAGAGCAATATCGATGGTGATACCACGCTCACGCTCGGCTTTGAGCTTGTCAAGAACCCAGGCGTACTTGAAGGAACCCTTTCCGAGCTCGGCAGCTTCCTTCTCGAACTTCTCGATGGTACGCTTGTCAATACCACCGCACTTGTAGATCAAGTGACCAGTGGTGGTGGACTTGCCGGAATCGACGTGTCCGATAACGACGAGATTAACGTGAGATTTTTCTTTTCCCTGCGGTTAGTAATGATTATATTATTGGTATATATATACTCCAGTCTTCTTCTTTGCTCAAATAAATAAAAACAATCCAATAGAGTAAAATGACTCCATAATATCAAACATTAAAGCGTTCGAACCCTGAACTGTTTCAAGGCTGGTTAAGAGAAAAAAAAAAAAAAATATTAGGGTTGGGATATAACGCAAAAGTTAATTTAGCCCAGAAACTCAAAGATCCCAAAAAAAAAAAAGCACCGACTATCGAAAAATGCAGACATGCAAAATACAACAATGCAAGCCAAAAGTTAATATATTCTTTTAGCATTAATTATCGTATAGAATGCAAGTTTCAAGGATAAATCGATGAATTTGTGAGAATATGAGAAACCAAGCAATAAGCTTTTGGTCATGCCAGTAATGGAGAGGCGGCAAAAAAAAAAGAAGAAGAAGTAGTACTAGAAATAGTAAGGGAAGACCTGGAAGAGGAAATCAAAAGACTGGAATAAAATAAATAAATATTCGAAATATCCTTTCCATTAACAACGGAAAGAATGAATATATACGTACCATTTTTGTAAGTTAATTAGTAATACTCAGATCGAAATGCCAATGTGATTTCGGGTGTGAGTGGACAAGGAGAAAATGAAAATTTTTTACCCAATGTTATATAGCATAGGATTTGCGCCGGGTAACTTAGGGCTTAAGTTGGGACCGGGAGGTCTGGACCAATGAGACATAACGGTTGTCGTGACTTAGTTTTCCATGAAGTTCAGTTTTAATATATGGGGACAAAGGGGGCAGGGGGAAAGGGCAAGAAATAAAGAAGTGAAGAACCAAGGAAAGGGGCTAAGGAAAGAGGAAAGAAAAACAACAACTTTTAAATAGGTCAAAGAACAGAATTTAGACACCTGTTTCTAAGCAAGACAATCTCGATTGAGAGAATAGAAAATCAAGATAAATATCATTAAGCATTTCGAGGAGAGGGGGAAAATTAAACCTAACCGAATAATATCAAACCTAACCGGGGACAAAAGACACTTTGCATTCATTACATTTAAGTTTGAGAACCCCAGTTAGATTTGAATCACCTTTATGGCCGGGTTTCTTGAGGTTTTCAGAAACCACCCTATAGGAGAACGGGTTTCTCAAGCAATTGCTGAGCACCCGGATTTAAGGCCGGTGTTCGAGGGCGTGGTGCAGTATTTCCAGCAGGAACCCGAGCAGGAAAGAAAGAAAGCACGATTGGAGCCTGGATTGGAGCCTGGATTGGAGCCCGATCTGGGGTTGGCGTGCCAGGACTCGGTTTCGTTTTCAGACATTTCAGTGCTTTTGCCGGCCCGACGTAAAACGAATTTGACGGTCTCTTCTGCAGGCCTGCAGATTGTCAATGCCAACGCTCCTCCATTGGTTGTTCCTAAGTCAGAGGTAACCATTGTGGTGTGCATGCCGGTTCCCGATAAGGCGACCCGATCCTGGAACTATTTGATTCAGACTCGTAAGGGAGAATCCATTATGTTTTCGGTGCCAGACCAGCCTGTGGATTTAGCCAAGGTCTCTTCTAAGGGCACAGTGCCATTTAGTGTGCAAGGCTCGTTTCCAGTAGTGATGGACCGAGTGTTTGGGCTTATGGCGGTCACGGTCCGGCGGCCGCTGAGCCAAGAGTTCGAGCCCAAACACCGAGGATTTGTGGCTGCCCACATCGGGTCTCGGCAAGGATATTTGTTCTTTTTGGACGAATACTTAGTGTTTGGGTTTCGCAAACCGGTCCTGGTGATTCCGTCCGATACCATTGAATCCACCTCCTTTGTTTCCATTACTCGCTTGACATTCAATTTGGTCATCACCATCCACGAGGGCCAAGATAATGATCAGGACAAGACCCGCGATGTAGAATTTAGCATGATCGATCAAGCGGCGTTTGAAGCGATCGACGAGTACATCCAAACTCGAGGGTTTAACGACCAGAGCATGGCTGCTTCTCGGCGGGCTAAAGAAAACCCCAAAGCTGAAATGCCCAATGGAGACTTTGCATTGGCCTCTGAACAGTTACAGAATGCTAGTGCTGAGATGAAAATTCTGCCCATTGAGCCAAGTAGTCACGATATTTTAGTGGCCCCGAATGCAGTTCAACCAACCGGCCCCGATGACTCGGATGACTCTGACGATAACTTCGAAGCCTCAGATTCAGATTCAGAATCAGAATCACAATCAGAATCAGAATCAGAATCAGAATCAGAATCAGAAGCAGGATCAGGATCACAATCAGAAGCAGGATCTAATGAATCCAACACTCTTTCCGACGACCACGCCGATTTCGACTCAGACCAGCCCCAACTTCCCACTACTACTACGACCAGCTCCAGTCCCGAACCTGTTATGATCCAGAGTTTTGGACTTTAAGCGAAACTCATTTTGTACATTAGATTATCTACATAGATTCTTTTTTATTTCGATTAATATTCATTGATCTGGATAGAAGTGGTAGTAACCTCCTATTGCATTTAATATACCGTTAGCATGCGATGCCCTCGTATAAACTTTAATTTCCCCTTTCTCTTTGACATAGTCTGTCACACAAACTCACCCGCTGCCTTTACCTTTCCTACAAATGTATATTCTTAGTTTTGTCATACTGTTTTTACTTAAAGCTGTCTCCGCCGAATCTAGTAAAGTGGATTCATGCACCGCCGTCAATCCGGTCACTGGACTGTACGTTGATCTTCGGCCGCTGGCCAATCTCGACGAAAATCTTCATGTTAGAGGCCATGATTATGGCCACAATTTCACCTTGAGCATCTGTCGAGTCGTTTCCGACCCTCCTAAAATCGACGGCGGTTTATCGCTCAGCACCTCGGCCTATTTTACCGAGTCTCCATCCACTCCTGTCAGCATCGGCCGCTATAGCACCAATCCTCATTTCCGCGGCCGGCGCTTGGTCATGGAATATACCAACGGATCTCCGTGCCCCGGGCTTCCAGAACACACTCGTTCAACTCTTCTGTCTTTTACGTGCGATCGAAATTTATTAGTCCCCGTCGCCGTGTCCTACTTGGGCCAATTCAACAACTGCAGCTACTTCTTCGATGTCCGGTCTTCCTACGCATGTCCGGCCACCAACACCCAACAAACCTTACACCCTCTGATAATCTTTGCAGTTATTTTCTCAGTAGCATTTGCTGTCTATTGTGTTGCTGGCACTCTATATCGGCGGACGGTCCTGCATGCTGTTGGCTACAACCAAATCCCTCATCTTGGTGTCATCAACGCTTGTCTTTCCAGATTGGTAAGGAGTGCCCGAACCGCTCGGACAGGCCACCCATCGTATGACGACGAAAACGCCCTAATTGACGATCTTGACTATAACGAGTCCTGAAAAAAAAAAAAAAACTTGACTTACTGATGCACTGTTATTATTGTACAGACTTCATATCACATCCGTGAGAAAGCTCAACTACTCCCTTCTGAGGGCGGCAGGGTGAACTGCCCGAAAAACTCTCCGTCAGCAAAATCCTTGGTATCGAAGAAATCAGGGAAAATGTCATCGGTCATGATCTCTTGCCAACCAGCGGTTAGATCTACGGGAACTTGACCCTGGCTTTGGTTAATATTTTGCGTTGAGTTCGCTGACACTTGAGGCACCTGTGGCATGTTCATGGTG
Source organism: Tortispora phaffii (assembly GCA_030574555.1). NCBI lineage: Eukaryota > Fungi > Ascomycota > Trigonopsidomycetes > Trigonopsidales > Trigonopsidaceae > Tortispora > Tortispora phaffii. The sequence continues at coordinate 109,496 of JAJMFE010000004.1, read as the reverse complement.
GAACTGGAATCAAAAATTAATTTGTCAGCCTCAGGGGTAGGTTTAATATTATTATTCTGACCTCCGTAATCAAAGTTTTGGATCCCGTCTAGAGGATTGGTCCAGGGATCAGAATCATTGGGGTTTTTCCCGCCAATGGTCTCGGGGGTTTCAATGATAAAATTAGAAGCAAACGGCACTGCTTCAGTCGATGTATTAGTGTTTGTATCTCTGGGTGGGCTATTAAATTGTATAAGATCTGCAACCCCAGTACCACTCCACATCTGATCATACCTAGGGGTTTCTTCAGTGGCTGTGGACCCGCTGTCAGCCCACGGAGATATCGTATCGGTCGACTCATCCGTCCTAAAGGTAATCGGCGTTTCAAAGGGAGAAGATTGTTTTTGCGGTTCAGCTAATTTATTCGTGCTCATAGTACTGAACATCCTTTCATTGGGATTCTGCGGCATAACCAGTCCTTGAGGCTGCTGGACTTTTTTGGACATCGCACTAGGAGAATCAGTTTCTGGACTTAAGCCATCGATTGTTCGAAAAGAACTCTCTCCTGCTGCAGCAGAGATCGGCACTTGTGCCCATCCAGTCGAAGGCTTTGCAGGCTCATAGACCTCCATTTGGACATTAGCCATTCGACGATCCAGCTTTTCGAATAATTTCACTACAATAAGGTAATTACGAGCCGCCGGCTCTGAAATATCTCGGAACCGACCAAGAATATTTTTCCCCAGCTCAGCATCCTTTCTTACCAGAAACGAACTAGGATGTCCTAAGTTCTCGGACGAATAATACACCAAGCATGTCACAGCAAAAAATATTGTGTAGACCGTAAACCAGTAATGGGCATTTAAATATCCCTTATTGCACAGATATTCGGCCACATTCATGACAATACGAGCACAGTTCACACAGTTCATAGCACACATGTATTCGGTGGGATTGGATTGGGCGCGACTGGCAGAAGCGTAATGAATAAAGGGCCGGTAAAGAAAAAGCCGCACATGGCAATAAGACAGATACAACAGACCTTGATTCATGCCGTGTCTACAGGGATTTTCCATATCGGGACGAACATCTGCCGGCAAAGACTGCAACCAGTCCCTAAGTTCACGCTCCATGGCAGCAATCTGAGAGTACCGGATGCGATGCATGCCACGTTGATCCAATGATGCTGGTTTGGTGGGGTAGATTGTGAGTATGATATGATTTAGTATATCAATAAGACGGTTGTGAACTAAGGAATAGGTTACCTGAGTACTGGAAGTCCGAGAATGGGGCAGAATGCCCGTTTCCGTAATGTATTGATCGTCAACATCCATCGGTAAATCTTGGGTAATATCACGATTATTTAGACCAGGAGGAAGACCAGTGACAGCCCCGGAGTAGAGATCTAGTTTGCGGACAGACCAGAACAGCCGTTTTCTAACTTCCAGCTCTATCGGGTTAAAGTTGTTATTGACTTTCCTATGTAGGCCAATAGAAACAGCAGCTCTCAAAGCTATCCCAGAAAATGTATAACACTCAGAGAGGCGGGAAGTTATGAACAAATATGTCAAAAGCATAAATAGAGCCAAGACGGCCTTTAGGGTATGAAGGCCGCGAGGTCCCTTGAAGTCCAACACTCTTTTGGCCGCCAGGAAAAAAGCATGGGCGTGTTCTTTGGTATATCGCACCGATGAACCGGGGATTTCCGGAGTGAATAGCACTCCTACCGATAAAGTGGCTATAAGTACAGTAAGGAATTGTTGTTTGCGAGGGGAGAGGTCTGCGGGGTTTGAAGTATACAACTCGTCGATCTGATGCATAAAAGAAGGTTTATGAACAACCGAAGTTAGAGCCATTGCTTCTCGTAAGGCGCTTTCTACCAGAACTATACAATGGTTTCGGGGAGGAAGCATAGCGTAAAGTTCGGAAAGGAAAGGGACGGTGACGTTTCGAAGATCGCTCGGATTCAGCGAGACGTTCATAGCAGTAGCCCATTCCTTGGAAGACTTATCCAGAACGTTGTCACCGAACTGACTAAGAATACCATGGAAAAAAGCTCTCCCCGACGATTGTCCAAAGAAATCGACCCTATCATACTCGTCTATATCCAAATTGGCCATGGAGTCGATCATGGAGTCGATCTGAGGCTCTTTTTCGTCGGAGTAGTCGTCCAATGCAGCAGATAAGGGTTTCTGGAGCATCGCCGCGCGCTCGATAGCATCAGTCGAGCTCTTATACATGGAGCTGAGATGAAGGTAGCTGGACTCAGCAGGACCAGCAGGACTGGAAGCCGACGAAGGCTGGACCGAGGGCAAATCAGCATCGAGATCAGTCTCTAATCCGGAGCCTTCTAATCGGAGTTTGGTGGCCCGGATTTGATTTAAAGTGTGCTTTAAATTAAAAGTGGGAGCGCCGGGATCAATCCCGGGAACTAGGGCGTTCAACAGCATCTCACACGTCTGCAAGCGCTGTTCGACTTCTTGGAAGGAGCGCAGATCAGAGGCTTTGTGACGGAGAGAGGGCTGATCGTAGGTGCAGTTGTACATGGAAGACTGGCAGTTTTTACAAGGAGAATCGCCATCACAACGGATCTTTTTGCGGCGACATTCGTCACAGGCACGAGGAACTCTTCGCCGACGTTTATGGTCATCAACGGCGGCTTTAGCAGTAGACATTTTTCTCCAAAATGGGGGCGAAACAAAAAAAGAAAAGAGTAGGAAAGAATACACAGATCGAAAGGGAACTGAGATCAACAGGTAAGAGAGAGTACGATAACAAAAGTACGGCAAAAAAAAAAGAAAAGAAAAAAACAAATCCCCACACCACGAGAGAAATTAAGGAACGCAAAACACAACAATGAGGAAAAGAGTAGGGTAAGAAAGATAGGATCTCTCTCAAGTGGTGATTTGAAGAAAGTATGTGATAGACCAAGATTAGAGTTGGCCATTAGTAGAAGGGACAGTAGCGCCGTTCACGTGACTAAATATAAAGGGCCGGCCAAGAACCATTTATGGTTTGTCACAACCTAGAAGATTTTTTTGATTATGTCTTAAGATATTAGTTTTGACAGAGCGTAAAATAAAAAAAACAGTAATTTGAAGAAGAAACAAGCACGGGTTGGTCTTTTCAACAGACTAGATTAGCACGTCGATCGATCTAGCCCCAGAACCAGCACAAGACCCTAAACCCTTTCTTGGGAATAGTTATTAGAGCGCGTTCCGGGATCTAGTAAGCTCAAGGGAAACATCATAAAGGTTATAAAGGTTATAAAGGTTATAAAAGGTCTTAAAAAGGTCTTAAAAAAGTCTTAAAAAAGTTTTAAAAAAGTCTTAAGTGACAGATCAGATTGTAAATAGTATTTTTTTTTAGAAAAAAAAAAAAGCTACTTTGCATCCCGTGTAATGTCGCGACGACGAGAAGCTAAACCACAGCCGAAGACACCATTGCGGCGGTCTTTGGCGCGAACCAGTCGGCCAGGCAGGAAGGAACACGTCCTTGTTGCACGATCCATGGACGAATTGGAGCCCAGAATCCGAGAATTATCAGATGCTATAGTGGATCTGGATCTGAACATGCAACATCTAGATCTACTCAATGAAAATGTCGTCCAGTTCAATGAAGGTCTGGCAAGCTTCATTTATGGCTTACAGATGAATGCTTGGTGTGTAGAGTTCCCTGCTATTTCACCACCTCCCGGACAGGCGATTTCTGTGTCTGAGTCTGAGTCTGAGCCTGTGCCAGTGCCAGAGCCAGAGCCTGAACCTGTGGAAGAGGAACGAATAGTTATTGAAGAACCAATAACTACCAAAGATATCAAGCCTAAACAGCCCCAGCTGCGCCAGGACCGTGCTCGATCAGGCCTGGGCAAGGCCCGTACCACTACGTTTGGATCGCAATCCACTATGCGTTCCAGTGCCAACACTCGACCTCCTCTAGGAAGAAATTCACAACCTCCTGCTACTGGTCGACCGAATTCTGGATCATCCAGACCACCACCACCAGCAGCAGCAAGACCAGCCGATCCTTCACAGAGACCTGTAAGACCTCCAGGTCGTCCGCCAGGTCGTCCGCCAGGTCGTGCACCAGTTAAATCCAATACCACTGCCTCTACGTCTATTTCTACTACTACCGGCCGCCCTGGAGAACGGCCACGACCCGGGGCTCGACCACCGATGGGAACTGCGTCATCTCGATTTGGAGCTCGTCCTACTCGGATACCTCCGCCCTCGGGCCGCACTTAGGGGGTCTACAGTTGTCATCGCATACGTGTCTTTCCAGGCAAAAGCCAAACAAAGGGCCAATTATTACAGATCTTTTAGCTTTTCAACAAGTTCAGCATGGATCTCCTTGAGTTCGTCCATGTTGGTTTCGATCTGGGGCCAGCCTACTACCAGACCCTCGGTCTCAATCGGCTTGGGAATAACATGGAAATGAACATGGTCCACCAACTGATGAGCGATCCGTCCGTTATTCTGTAGAATATTGTACCCGACACCATCCGGACCATCAATTGCCACGCCTAATGCCAAAGCAATCTTCTTGGCTACCGGCAAGAGCTCTGTGAGATGCTCATCGGGAATATTGTGGAGCTTGGCCCCATGATATTTGGGGATCACCAAAGCGTGGCCCTTGGCCGTGGGTCCGATATCCAGGAACGCATAAGTCTTCGCCGACTCGTACAGTTTGAACGACGGAATTTCTCCTTTTATGATACGGCAAAATAAGCAGGATGTCATTGGTATCTAAGTTTTAACCACACAACTACAGAGGAACTTCCAAGTTGATGGGGGTTCAATAAAACGATGGATTGATTCTCAGCTGTTTAAAAGGCTAAGGTTAGGGTGAGTTGCGATATATTTATTCCTCGGGACCAGAGGCTGACTGACGACGACTGACGACGACTGACGACCACTGACGACTGACTGTAAAACAGAAGAATAATTAAACTCTATTTTCCAATCAATCCCCTACCTTACTTTTATTGAATATCCCAATATATTCTTTGGCCCCTATTACTATTATTATTATATATATATATATATATGTTACTAATACTCACTTCCTTTTTATCATCCTTTTCCTGACACTTGATTCTTGGCCATATCCCCTAACCAATTCACTATAAAATCATGGCACTACAACCTTCCGATTCAGGAACTGACGATGGTGACTTCTCCAATGCTTCTTCTCATTCTTCAGATTCCGATTCAGACTTTGATATTACTCAAGTCCCGGTTCCTCGCCTCAAACTCAAGATCAACGATCAGAATTACACTAAAGGCGAGATCATTGCTATTCCTGCCGATTTCAAAGGTGATTTTGTCTCTCATCGTTTTGGTAAACACGATTTTAGTTTTCTTTCTTTAAAACCAGACCATGCTAGCCGCCCGATCTGGATCAATCCTATCGACGGACGAATAGTTCTCGAGTCTTTCAGCCCCCTTGCCGACCAGGCTCAAGATTTTCTTATCACTATTGCAGAACCCGTATCTCGCCTCGCTTATATTCATGAATATCGTTTGACTCCTTATTCCCTCTACGCTGCAGTGTCGGTTGGTCTTGAAACTGCCGATATCATCGCTGTATTGGATAGAATGTCCAAAGTCCCCATCACCCCAAGTTTGATTAATTTCATACATACTTACACTGCCTCCGTTGGCAAAGTCAAACTGGTTCTTAAACATAATCGTTACTTTATTGAATCCTCGTCCGCTGAAATTCTTCGAAACCTTCTCCAGGATCCCACCATCGCGTCGATTCGAGTAGCTTCAGATCTTACCCTCCAATCTTCGAAAGCCCCTTCAAAAGGTGATCTGGTCATCCCTGGTACCGTAAAACCAGGCTTAACCAAGGAGGATGGCAACTCTACTAATGTCTCCGCTACAACCGCCCCACAAGACGGCGGGCAATCTTCTACTCAATCTGAGCCACCCAATGTTTCCGAGGTTCCAGATGAGCCTGAAGCTGTTCAGAATCTGTACAAAACCGTGGTGGGGGATGATGCCGATGAAGATGATCAGGATACCGTGCATTCCTTCGAAATTCTCTCGGGTTCGGTGGAAATCGCCAAGAAACGAGGCCAAGAGCTTGACTATCCTCTGCTGGAAGAGTACGATTTTCGCAACGACCAGCGAAACCCCAATCTTGAAATTGATTTGAAACCCTCTACTCAGATTAGGCCATACCAGGAAAAGAGTTTAAGTAAAATGTTTGGTAATGGCCGTGCTAGATCGGGCATCATTGTATTACCTTGTGGTGCAGGCAAGACTTTGGTGGGAATCACTGCTGCCTGCGCCGTCAAGAAAAGTATCGTTGTACTCTGTACTTCTTCAGTGTCGGTTATGCAATGGCGTCAACAGTTTCTTCAATGGTGCACCATCCAGCCTGAGAATGTTGCTGTTTTTACTTCCGAACATAAGGAAAGATTTTCAGGAGATGCCGGTTTAGTCGTGTCTACTTACTCTATGGTTGCAAACACTCGTAACCGTTCTTATGACTCTCAAAAAATGATGGATTTTCTGACTTCACGAGAGTGGGGATTTATTATCTTAGACGAGGTGCATGTCGTTCCTGCGGCTATGTTTCGCCGAGTAGTTACCACTATCAAAGCTCACGCAAAACTGGGACTTACTGCTACACTGGTACGAGAAGACGATAAGATTGATGATCTAAACTTTTTAATTGGCCCTAAACTATATGAAGCAAATTGGATGGACTTATCGAAACAAGGACACATCGCTAATGTGCAGTGCGCAGAGGTATGGTGTCCTATGACTAGTGAGTTTTATCAAGAGTATTTAAAAGAAACTTCTCGGAAACGAATGCTTCTATACATTATGAATCCCACAAAATTTCAAGCATGTCAATTTTTGATTCATTTCCACGAGCAGCGAGGTGATAAAATTATTGTATTCTCAGACAATGTCTGGGCTTTAAGAGCATATGCTCTTAAACTGCGAAAACCTTTCATTTTTGGCGGCACTCCTCAACAGGAAAGAATGAAGATTTTAAAGAATTTCCAATATAACGAAGAAGTCAATACAATTTTCTTATCCAAGGTTGGTGATACATCGATTGATCTTCCGGAAGCTACTTGTCTTATCCAGATTTCATCACATTACGGATCTCGAAGACAGGAAGCCCAAAGATTAGGTCGAATTTTACGAGCCAAAAGACGTAATGATGAAGGATTCAATGCTTTCTTTTATTCATTAGTCTCTAAAGATACCCAAGAAATGTATTATTCTACTAAACGTCAAGCGTTTTTGGTTGACCAAGGTTATGCATTTAAGGTAATTACTCGATTAGAAGGCATGGAGAACTTACCGGATTTAGCTTACAACACTTCTAAAGAAAGACGAGAGTTGCTCCAAGAAGTATTACTCCAGAACGAAGATGCTAACTCGGTAGAGCGAGGAGACGATGCCGATGATACTGTTGGACGTGGTTCTAAGGCTTTTAGAATCAAAGCCAAAGGTGCCAGCAGAACTAGTGGTACGCTTTCCAGTCTAGCTGGAGGGGATGATATGGCTTATACAGAGTTCAACAAGAGCCGCAACAAAGAGATTAGCAGCAGCAGTAGCAGCAAAAGCTCGACATTTATTTCTCGCATGTATAAAAAGCGCAAACGCTAGATTACCATTTTTTTCTTAACGTTACGATAGTTTACTTATGGCTACTTCTTGAAGGCAGATCATTTTCTTATTTTTTTTTTAATTTATTTTTATTTTTACAAGACAATATACCCACGGCATTTATTTATGAAGTTCGATAAATAACTAAGGCAACGTGACACTCCAGATTTTTACACAGGCATCAGCACCAACTGAAAATATCTCTGTGTCAGATAAGAATCCGGTGCTGAAAGCTCCATCGTAGTGTGCGCTGTTAATTTTGACGACTTTACTGAAAGATGCAGTAGTATAGATAAAGATATTACTATCAATACCTGTTGCAACAATATGGGTGCCATTACGGTTCCAAGATATATGGGTGACCCGGGCTGTATGGTATGACCATCTCGATGATACAAGGGAAGAATCAGTTATGCTGTATAGAAGAATTTTGCCTGGGTTAGTACCAGCAGCTAGTCGGGATCCATCTGGCGAAAATGCCAAGTAAGAAATAGGGTAGGGAGAAGGGGGAAGGGATAGACTTTCTGGAGCCAGCTGACCGTCTTTAAACTTATAGAAAGCTATGGACGATGATTGAAGACTTACGGCAACCAAATCGTTAACTGCTGAGATGGCAGTGGGGGCTTGGATAGCAATAGCCTGTACCTGAGAAATCGCCTCAGAAGTAAATTTAAAAACTACTAAATGCGAGTCAGTAATGACTGCAATGTGGTCAGCGGATATTAAAGCCATCTGTTTGGGTTGAGAACCTATGCCAGCTTGAGCAACATAAGCCTTATCAGCCACAAGGCGGAGGGTGTCATCCCAAGCAGAAGATAGTATTTTCGCAGGAGCAGCTACCAAAGATGCAATTAAACCAGAATGTCCCTCGCCAGATATTGGTGAAGCAGCACCAGTGGATAAATCCCATGATGCCAACCGGCCTTCGTAAGAACCGGTCACCAGTTCTGAAGTGGAGGCAATGGCAGCAGCCGTAATGGATTTTTGATGCCCATAAACCGACTTTATTGGTTCATCCTGCTCATATGACAAATAGTGAAGGGTTCCCGATAACGACAGGGCGATTACGGTGTCGGAAGAAATATGGACTACTCCAACCTGGTGCTCGGCCGAGGGGATAGCCCAAGAACGGACGAGTCCAGATTCAGGATTCCAGAGTTTAACAGTTCCATCTGCCGAAGAAGTGACGAAAGTTTTGGAGTCCTGATTCCACGATATGGCAAAGATAGAGCCTTTATGTTCCCCGTCGCCCAAAGTGCGGAGGAATTCGCCAGATAATGGATCATATAGTACAATTTTCCGATCAGACCCAACCGAAACAAGATAAGCACCATCTGGAGAAAACGCCACATCATTAACAAAATTAGAATGGTTTCCTTTAACAGAAGTGGAAAACTTGAAAGGAGGACCGGTATAAAATACAAGAGACTGATCGTCGGCAACAGTTGCTGCGCGATAAGGCCGCACCGGACGAATCGACACAGCATTAACGACAGAAGTATGTCCTGCAATGGTTCCAACTGTGTTTCCAGAGTCCCAAGTGAAACAATGGCCATACCGTTCCTTACCGTCACCCACTGCGATGATTCGGGCACTATCGGCATCCCAGGCTATATCGTTCACCCGACCCGAGATGACAGGATAATCGCCCTTCAGTACCAAATCTTCACCCACACAATCCCAGACCAAGACTTTTCCTGATACGTCGGCAGAAGCCACATAGAATCCTGAAGGAGAAAAACGGGCAACCGATGTCTGGGCAGTATGGCCGGTGTATTGAAGACAGAGAGCCGGATTAGCGACATCCCGCAAAATAATCGATTTATTCGATGCATAAGCGATACGATTAGATTTCTTATCATAGCTTAAATGTACAGGGCGCATCCGTTCCGCCGAGGGCAAGGCAGCAAACGTGGATTTCAGCATTTCTATTACACCAGAAGAATCAATGTTTGGAACAGTGTTTGCAACAGTGTTTGCAACAGTGTTTGGAACAGTGTTTGGGAGAGGTATAGTTGTAAGTTTGATTGATATATAACAGAAAACGAGTGTAATATACCTCAACGTCAAACACCAATTGTATTATAAATAAAATCTCAACCTAAAATAGACTGTACTTATTGCTTGATCATTCAAAAAATATTTGTCTTACCGGATGTCAGAGTTAGTTAACAATTACTTAGATAAATAAAGTAAGTCCTGGGGATCAGATACCATAATTGATCTTGCAAGAGAGAAGACCAAATCGAAATGGGCAACTTAGTAGAAACAAAAAAAAATAACGAATAATTAAAACAAAGTCTAGTTATAGGTCAATGAAAGAGTTCAATTGTAACCTTTTCTTTTCCACAGGTAAGGGAGAAAATGCGGAATAGGCAACGTTTTTGAAATCATATAAGGTTTTGATTTACAACCTTATATGAAAGTATAACAAATAGACTTTAATTAAACTTTTTTAAAAATTCGCAAAAATACTTTTGAACCCCAAATTTTCGAATATATTCCTTATTTATAACTCCACGCTGCGTCTAAAACAGAAAATGAAAAGTGATCCGACATAAGCAAATTGTTATATATATGTTCCAAATATTTTAATAAGCAAAAAACACCGTTTTACGAAAATGGTCAAAATTAAACTTTTTCGATGCCTTGATGTTATTGGACAATAGTAAATCCAATTGTTAAGGTTGGACCTTATTATTTAAACTCAGAGCTTATTGTATTAGGCGATTTCTCAATCATTAACCAGAAAATAACTGCAAAAATCTAAATGAACTATTTTTGTTTTTATGTTGATTTAAATAATTACTTTTTTATGTAAATATTTACTTGTGGTGTTGAGATAGCAAGGAATTCTGTACTGAATGCATCGAACTATTAAGGTTTTAGTGCCAATTTCTGTCTCAATACGGAAAATCTCAAGAATTTAAACATTTTATTCCAAAATTAGGCTGCTACTATTGGTCATTTTACAAACGTTAAAAAGTTTTTAACAATTAAACTTCAAATTCTAGGAGATAAGGTTATTAACATTTCGTGCTGGATTTCAGGAAGTAATTGTACATGTTCAAAAAAATTAATACGATTAACTATTCTAATTAAAAAAGGCATTGCTATTTAGCTATATATTAAATTTTCAAAACTTTGGTAGAATGTCGAATAAGAAAACTAATGAATTTTTCTGCAATAAGCCGTGATAACCATAAGAGGCTACGAATGATATTTCTACCATTGCTACTGCAAAAATACCTGAAACTAGTTTGAACAATTAATTCAAGCTAAGGCTACAATTTGTTTTTTTAAAATACTTGTCCTATATATTTTTCTTCGCCATACAAGTATTACTGTAATAACATGTTTGATAACTCTAATTAACAAGTAGGTTTTCCACCGCTTTCCTCAAGTTACCATCTGTATCTCATCTATAAAACTAGATTTTATACACTCAATTCTATTTTATTTATAATGAGTAAGTAGTTACCACTATATGATCAATTAGATACTTATAGATAACGCTACCTGCCATAGAATTGAAGAATATGTTTTAATAACTTCGTTTTGAGCCCGAAATATCGGCATTCTTATGCAGATATTTTTGCTCTGAGAGAAACTAGTAATCTTTCAGTTATTTAATGAAATTAATCTAATCTATTTAGTTGTTATAGAAGTTCTGTTTACAGAAAAGAACAGTGAATATCCGAGATTATTGGTTTAATCTGACTAGCAAGAGATATAGGTATATAAATCAAACAGTTCTTGTTCCGTGTTAGATCGAGTTTTGTTTAAAAGTGATTAACTATCAAGTAAAAGTAAGCCAGATATTACATTATAAATAAACACTTGAGAGGTAAATGCAACAGTGAAAACCCTCAGAAGTGGTCTTTCCGTAAAGATGAGCATACAACGTTTCTTAAAAAAACAGATTTGAATAAGAACATTCTTGACCTAATGATAGTTAACAGCCACTGCCTATAAACTATCCCCTAAGATTTGGTTTTAAATTAAATAGAATATTGCATTTGACATAATCTAACAATATTTAACGCTTTTTGATGAATGCACCACGGTTTTCATCGGTGTTGGATTCTAAGTTTGAATAAAGTTTTCCTGATAAACTTATTCCAGGCCGAACTTGCTGTGAAAGCACAATAGCAATAAATGACTGCTATTTTGTGTTGTATCACAAGAAGATAATTAATACAATAAAAAAAATTATACAACATACTGACTTAAATTAAGTATTGCTGATCTATGCCATTAGGTTGGGGAGATTCTTATCAGCTGTCTCATTCTCAGATAACCTTATGCAGATCCGTAGGGAAGAAGAGAAAAAGTTAAGCGTGAAGACATTAATCAAGAGAGCCCGATAACCTAATTCAAAGGATATCTATTATAAAGATGTGCAATGGGTATTATTTTTCATAATAATAACTTAACCAGTCTTTAACCATTGATAATATATGTGTAAAAAAAATATTTGCCAGATACACAATTATTTAGCCCACTATCCTGCGGTGCTTATCACGAACTTCTACTGCATCACATGTTTCAAGACGTAAGAGCCCTAGAGATCATGTGAACTCTAATTATACGGCTCTCCTTTTAATATCGGCCCAGTGGTTTTGTGCAAAAATCGACTTTTCTTTTCTTTTCTTTTCTTTTTATCATCTTGTTGACCGCTATTGCCGACTGATTCAAGAATGAGTGGGCACCACGATTCTAAGAAAGAAGAAACAAAAGATTCACACAAGCATGGATTGAAATCCCTTACCACCCCTCTTCATGACTCCAGTTCCGTATTCTCTGTGCCTTCACTAACTGATTCTGCCATAACCACCTCCACTGGCAGTTCGACCACAAGATCTGTGGGGAGTTTTGCTGAATATGCCTCTGGAATTGCTGCAGACCGTCTGACGATGTATAAAGCTCGTATGCGGCGGCTTGGAGAGCCCTTACGGGCAGCTTTGGGCAAAAAAGAAGTTCAGGCCCGCATCGAAACCCCTCAGATCCAGCCGCCATGGCCTGCTCGGATCTCAACCGAATCGAATGCGCGGGCTATGCAGTTTGCTACTCCGGCATCGATCGTAGACTTTGAACAACAACTTCATATTGTTTTACGCGACCTGGAATTCGAGGCCCAGGCCGAGTTTCAACGCTGTCTGGCTGGCTCCGAATCTCCCGTAACCGCAGCTACAGTCTTAACCTCTTACATCAAAGAAGCTATTGCTACTCCGGCTGTGCAAGTATTGTACTTGAGTCCGCTGTCGGGTGCATTAACTCTACAAATGTTACCCGAAGTTCTTCGCTTGCTGAAAATAACCCTTCACCTGATTGATAATATGCTTGAATCTTCACCCGAGGTGTCAGAAGTGCCTTCCTTTGATATGCCTACTCAAATATCTGATGAAGCTGCTGCTCGACAATCTCTTTTATTTGCAATCTGCAACCTTGGACTCAAACTCGGGCTGGTCCCTCCTACACGCAACTCTTTGCCTTATCCTACTAATTTTGTTGCTAATAATGCCGGTTCTCTGGTTCCGATGTCCGATCTATCGGATCTGAAGGAGACAGAACAACATGGCAATGACTCCGATGATGCAGCTCGTTCTTCTTCTTGGCCGAAAATTCTTAAAACACTCGAAACTTTTAGCTCTTCGCAGAATCGGAAAGAACTTGGTATAGATGACCAAGAAGGGGCATATATTGCCCCAGTGTGTCGCGGGTTCTCTGCTCACTTCTCCATTCCTACTATAGTTTTTGGCTTACCACCATCACAGCTGACCAGTGCTATGGGCTATCGGCCGAAAGAACCGCTACCTGAACATTGTAAAGCGACTGTGAACAAATTAGCTGCAATGGTCGATGATGTTCACTTCATGTGTCGTCGTGATTATATCGTGGAAGGTGGTACCGATAAATCCTCGCGCTCTTCTTCCCTTAGATCTAATTCGACCAATCTCGGTGGCTTTCGAACCCATAAAGTTGGCAGTATCTTGAAAACTCCTTTTAGGGTGCCCAAGAATATACAGACACCGCCGATGTCTACCTCAATCTCTCTAAGCCGCGCTGAAACTGTCAGTGGCACTCTGGGTGGTTATATCCGACCCTTAGTAGATACCAGGGAATCTAAGATAGCAGACGAAGCTAATAAAATATATGCCATGACTTGTTGTCATGTTTGTCTGGGCAGATCTAAAACTGATGATGCACACCCGGAAGTTTCAGTTCCCAGTGCAGTGCTAATTAACATGTATCGTGAAACATTATTTCGCGAATCTCAGCGATATACCCAAGGTAGCCGCGAACAGCGAGTTTACTTAGAAGCTATCTCTGAAATGGATTCTGTGTTTCCGCCACGAAAGGATGATCCTGTCAAACGCAATCTGCCAGCAGTGCCTTTCGGAAATTTCACATGGGGATGTCGCAAACTGGATGAAAAGAAATCTAAACTAATGGATGTCGCTATTATTCAATGTCGCACTACGGAACCAGTTGTGAACACGCTCGGCGATGACATCAACTTTACTGAATACAACCCAAGCCTAATGTTCGATAATCTTGTGGTGAACAGAGTTGCTTCAATGGATCCAAAATCGGAAAATTTTGTTGCCCCTGGGGCTGAGGTATTCAAGTATGGAGCCACCAGCAAGTATACAACTGGACATCTCAATGGCCCAAAGATTGTCTTTTGGTCCAATGGTGATGTGCGCAGCTGCGAGTTTGTAATTGCTGCATCTCAGCCACTTTTTGCTTCTGGTGGAGATTCAGGAGCTTGGATTTTACACAAAGACCCAGATAGAAAAGGTCTAGCTGTGATAGGAATGCTTCATGCTTATGATGGCGAATACAGAGAGTTTGGTTTATACACACCTATGCCAGATATACTTGAGATGATTCATGAAGTAACTGGGGTTGAATGGGGTGTGGTTGGAGCCTACTGATCGTACCCTTACTACATACATAGATAATGACAATAATGGATTTTATGATACAAAACTTGATTTAAAAAGGGAAAAGCCTACCAGATAATTATGCTTAAGAAAGAGAGAGAGAGAGAGAGAGAGAGAGAGAGAGGTATTAGCGATTGCGGGCCCAGGATAAATAGTGAGGAACATCATCGGCAATAGAGGAAGGAATACCTAAACGTTGAATGAATTTAGGAAGCCACCCACCTGCATCAGAGCATGTGGCCATAGTCCACTTTACCTTATCACCCTGCTTTATTACTTGTTCTAAAGAAATGTAAGTTCCACGAACATAGCCTTCTCCTGCTGGTTCTGTAGAGGGCACCGATATAATAAGGTATTCATCATCAAACTTCATTGTTGTAACCCAAACAGTCATTTCCCGTTTTGCTAATGGAAATGGTAACTTGTAAGCGATTATTTCACTTTTCCAGGCACCCTGCGAGTCTACGGTCCGATAAGACTGGGCTAATGGAACGTATTGCACTTCATTGGCCGTATGATCTTCAATTAGCCCATTGAACATATCCCACGGTTCAGTGTGAACCGATTGTCGAGCAAACCAATGTTCACCATTTATGATTTTCTTGTATACTTCGACTTGGCCGTATGTTTTTACATGGTTCCAAGATTGAAGCTGAACCGTATTTCTGCACCAAGAAGCTAAACTTTGAGGATCCGGAAGATCTGTCGCTGAATAATTTTTGAAATCCATTAATATAAATAGAAAATGATGCAAGCACCAATTGATTTTCTTTAAAGAAAAAAAAACCGTATCCTAAATCTGGTAAATAAAGTAGTAATTATTCAACGATCTGATCTTGTTCTAAAGATAAGAAAAAAAACGAGGTCCTACCCGGATTCGAACCGGGGTTAGTGGAATCAGAATCCACTGTGATAACCGACTACACTATAGAACCATAAGATGTCATATTGTGTATTTCAGCAGTATATATCTCTCAAATACAAAAAATCATGGTCCGGGATTATATGACATTAGTGAGCATCGACTTTGAATAATAATGATCACTATATTGTATTTCGGTCTCCTAAAAGAAGTCACCAAGAAAAGAAATGAATTAGTTGAAGGTCCTATTTCAGTAAAAGATTTATACGATCAAATATGTGCTAAATATGATGTCGAATCGATTATGCAGGCGTGTCAATTGGCAGTAGATTTGGAACAATGGCCAATCACAGATAATATGAATAGAATGATTTCCGACGGATCAGAAGTAGCATTTCTTCCTCCTGTATCTGGGGGATAATAACCGACCGATGTATGTTTTTATTTTATTTTTGTGTATGACTGTAGATATGCCAAAATAATAAGAAGGGTTTGTGATCCTTTCTGTTGTACCGGCAAGAGCAAGAACAGAAGGCCACATGGACCGACAGAACTGCAGACTCCTTACTTTTCTGGACCGGTAGTATTTCCTTCTCACAAAATATTATATACATATAGTGTTTTACATTTAGCAGTAGTAAAGGCCTATTGCTAGTAGTGATGTTACGTAAAGACTACTCTGAAGATGTTACAAATATATTCCAAACCATTGTTAATCAGTAAAAGACAGATTAGTCATCGATACTTATAGTTTCAGCAAAAGTTTCCAGCCTTTCCAAAATAATTTTTCCCCATTTGATAGTCTGCTCTTTGTCTTGTGCCTCGATAGCTTCAGCCAAACCCGGGAATTGGGCACCAGTGTAGCCAGTCCAGTATCCAGGAGCAAAAACAACATGTTTAAACCAATCACGCCCATTATCTAGACCAGGTTCATACAATAGTTTGCGTTCCAAAGCACTTAGTTTTCGATTCAATGAGGCGATCCGGAAAAATAACACCAGTTTACGGTGGGCTTGATACCAAGGGCGATCCTGAACAAGCTGTCGTTGCAAGCTGTAGGCAATTTCGTCAAATGTCTCCGCTTTTCTTTGAATTTTATGAGCAGTTTTTTCTAGAGAGTTCAAGAGTTTAGATACAGGATCATTATGAGAATTCTGAACTGGCTCGTATTCGCCAGAACTCAGTTCACTTATTGTTTGGTCCGTCGGATCAGTTTCTCGGTCTTCCATACGGCTGAACTGGGGCAAGCCATCAGAAACAACCCAATGGCTAGGCATCATATCTCTGATATGCCTCAGATATTGTCGAATAGAAGTCGCATAGTTCGATACAGAGAAATTAATTAGCGGTTCATTAGCTAGTTCGACAGCCATAAGCCCTAAAACCCGGGTAGCTAGCGCATGATATTCCCATTTTTGGTCGACAAGCTCGTTCATCCAAGCATAGGAGTCATAATTAGAGTGGTAATGATAGATTGGATCAGTGGAATTTGAACCGAAGCCAAAATCCAACGAAGGGATTCCCAAATGATCCTGGAAAACCGTGAAATCAGATCCAGACCCGAGGGCCTTGACCACGTCACCTCGCTCAGAGGCCTTCCATTCATCGGAAAGGAGCTTTCCATTAGGAGTATGAACTTTTTTAGTGACTTTTCGGAAGACTTTTTCCAGTAGTGGAGATGCAGAAACTTCCAGTTCGCGACCAGCGACAGCAACATCTACGTTCAGATAGGCCAAGGTGTTCTTTTTAAGAGCATTTGCATGGTCTTCGCCGTATTCCGTAGAGCCAAGAAGCCCATATTCTTCACCATCCCAAGAAGCTAACACAATTGAACGAAGAGGACGCCAGCCAGCCTTGCGGAGATTCCCGAGCAGACGACCAAGCTCTAGAAGTACGGCGGAGCCGGAGTTGGGGTCGCCCGCACCACCGAGAACCCAGGCATCATGATGGTTACCAATAATAACGTCACTAGATTTAGTGGAGCCATCCATCCGAGCGATAATATTGTATATGGGAGAGATAGTGTAGTTTTGAGCGTTATAGAGATTCACTTGAGCGGTAGTTGGACCGGAGAAATAGCCTCCAGTATAAGCACCCGACCAGTTTTTTCCGATGCGAAAAACAGGGACGCCAGTGTTTTCCAGAGCTTTAAGGAAAGGCTGGGCCTCACGCCAAGAGATGGGCAAAGAAGGAATTGACGGAGTGAAACGATGAGGATCGCCGCGTTTGACACCAGGCTTGGAAGCGTAGCCAGGAGTCGTGGGATCGCCCGGACACAAAGATAGGAATTGCACAGATCCACGTTGAACAGAAGAGGGATTACGAGCCGGGCCGTCAGGATAGGCGGCATATCCGTTAGTCTGTGAGATCTGGCCGTCGTCGGCGATATCAGAGTACATGATGACTCCGATAGCCCCATGGTCCTGAGCAGCTTTGACTTTAAGACCCCGGAAAACATGACCATAACGAACCAGTACGATTTTGCCCTTCACGGAGATTCCAGCACGAGCCAACTCTTCAAAATCGGCGTGAGTGCCGTAGTTAGCATAGACCAACGGGCCGGTGACATTGCCAGAAGCAGAATAGCCGTGGAAGGTGGGGACACGGTTTGGCCAAGAAGTAGTTGGATCCGAATCAAGCGAGTCTTCTTCAAGAGTTGCCCGATAAACAGTCCTGCCGTTATCAATGATAGATAAAGCATGGTCTAAAGGATAGTTGATGTGAACATCATAGGAGACGATCTTAGCCTTGAAACCAAACTCTCGCAGCTTGTCGCGGGTATATAAGGCCTGGGAATAATTATGGCCGGCCAGATGCTCGCCATGAGTATAGTAGCGTGCAAACTGCTGAAGATGAGACGGAGAGACCGATTGGACCAGTAACCGTTCAAGCTCGGCTTGCGGAAGATGGTTTCTGCGGAAAAAGGAGAGATCACGGTCTAAAGACGAGCGCGGCATAACTATAGTATTGAACAGAGCAACCACGACAAGTCCTACAAAGGAATACAAAGCAAATCTACCCCATACAGATTTCGAACGATGGGGTTTAGTTTGTATAGTCACAAACCGAGACGGTCCTTGCCGAGAAGGTCCTTGTCGAGAAGATCCATTACTGTTATGCAGTAGAGGTTGTCGTTCTATATCGTCTGCCATTGTTCACTCCTTTGTAGGAAACAGTAGGACAAATGAAAAGACAAACAAGAAAAACAACGATAGTAAAGGACGTAAACAAATGTGATCGGTTTCTTCTACACTTATCAGGAAAGCCGGGAAACCAGCAGATTGCCAAATATAAGTCCTATCGCAGAAAGGAAAATAAGGTTCTTATTATAATATTTTCCCTTCTGTGCAAGCGATAAACCAGACGCCAAATTAAGTTTAGGTGGTAGCCGCACAGACACAGAATAGCGAGCGGCCAACACCCAAAAACCACAGTCACAACCCTAACAGTGCCGGTCCCAGACACGCACTCCTCGTTGCCTAATCCCAAAACCATTCTCAACCTCGACCTTCATAAACTAAAAAGAAAAACCCCTTTTATAAAACCACTTAAACCATGGAAAACGACAAGGGACAACTTGTGGAGCTGTACGTTCCCCGTAAATGCTCAGCCACCAACCGCATCATCCGTGCCGATGACCATGCCTCGGTCCAGATCAACGTTGCCGATGTCGATGCCAATGGCCAGATGGTGAGCTCCACCACTTCCTATGTGCTTTCTGGCTTTGTCCGTGCCCGCGGTGAAGCCGACGACTCTTTGAACCGTTTGGCTCAACAAGACGGTTTGTTGGAGAACGTCTGGTCCGCTACTCGCTAGAAGGGCCTGCTTTAACGACTACACTTTTCTTTTCCCCCCTCCTTATTTTCTCTTCCAGGACATTATTATTTTAGATAAATGCCCTCAAAACAATACACGACCATTTTATTCTTCTGTATTTAAAAGCAAAAGGAATAGCAGTTAGAGAAACTGTTATTCTTTTTCTTAGTTTGTATCTTTACATTGTAGAGCTTTACCAGATTGATCGACCTTCTGCCAGGTTTGGTCTTATTGACTTTTGGCATTAAATGGTCGTAGAAAAACAAAGGAATCGCTGATTCTATAGACTGGCCAAAAGACCTGGAGGCTTGTAATTTATCAACTGTATAATTTATTAATTGGCTTTCAGGCCAGATACCCAGCCGACAACTGATAAATAAAAATATTTATCTTTTATAGGAGATGTTGTACTAATTCTGTTTCGTCATATATCTAAGATTAAATCGATCTAAAAATAATTCATGTATACTAGTTACACTTTGTGTATGTTATAGTACTTGGCGACCTTGGGTCTCCGATAAAAGGCTCTTCTCAATCACAGTCTGATCGATCAAGGCTTCTTCAGGTCGAGCCCGCGGGTGTTGAGCTCCTCGTTCAATATCCTGTAAGAATTGCTCAATCTCATTGTACACGGCATGCTGCGCCGGCACAGGTCCCGCAGTTACTGCGGTGAACTCTGTGGTTTGGCCATTCTTCGTCACGCTATACTCCAGGTGATCAAATACAGACACTTTGATCGATCCCTCGGTGCCATTGATCACCACATGCGAGTCGGATTCAAACGACGAGAAATCCAACGTGAACGTACCCCGAACGTTATCCTCCAGTGTCAACAGACCACACAAATAGTCGCGAGGAGCCATGTATTCCTTGTACTGATGGGTTTCAGCAACCACCGACACCGGGTTCTTACCGGTCAGCAATCGGATGGCTGCAATTATATGGACCCCCATATCAAACAGAAATCCTCCTTGGTATCCAGGCATCTTTCGCCATTCTGTCTGGTAGTATTGGTTATCTGTGTCCATCGGGATTTGGATATGAAACGTAAATGTCTGCACCGTGCCGATCTCTCCCTGGGCAATCCGGTTAGCTACTTCGACATATGTAGGGTGGAACCGGTACTGTTCAGCAATGCTGAAAATCAGGTTACTGTGTTTCTCGCGATAAAACGAGATCAGATCTTGTGCTTCACGAGAATCCTGGGCCAGAGGCTTTTCTGCCAAAACATGTTTCCCGGCCTCGAGCGCCTTGCGAATGATTCCCGGCTGCACCAAGATAGGCAAGGCGATCACTACGGCATCGATATCCGATCGAGCCAGTAAATCATCCAATCCACCATTGGGTTTGCCGTCGAAATAAACATCGGGAATCTTAAACTGACGGGCAACTCCTGTAGCAGAAGTCTCGGATCGGGAATAGATAGCTACCACTTCGGCCTTAGAGTTGGCTAGTAAACTTGGCAGATGTTCAGATTTGATAAAGATGCCTGCACCTAAAACTGCAATTTTTACTGTCATTGTTTTTTAGGGAAAAATTGAATTTATTTCGTTTTTCCGAGTGTACCGGTTGGAAGTAGAATCGGGATCGGGATCGGGATATATTATATATTTATATAAATATATCTAAAAAAAAATCCCGCCGGTGAATGTGATAGAAGTTTATCCGGGAAAGAGAGGCCATCCAAGATTACAAGATCCCAAACTTTATCGCGCCCACACTTCCCCAGCCGCACCGGGAGACCGAATCAGGTAATCATTTCAATATAGATTCTGTTCACTGGAACTTTTAGATAAGGTAACGCCATGGTTTAAACACCATTGAAACAATGTTTTGATACTGAGAGTGCTCAGACCGGGAGATTGGCGAACTTCAGTTAAAAGCTGTTCGGGATTGATGGGGGTATATAACAATATGGATGTCCAAAGAGTTGATTGTTTCACGGCTTGCGAGATTCGTAAATAGATTATTTCCATTTCTGAAGCAGAAGGAAGAGCCTCATATGAGGATTGAGCTTGGGAACTGCGAACAAAGTTAGCCACAATAAAATCCACCATGGTTTCTTTAGAGCCCCGCATTGGCTTGAACCCCCAGGCAGATAATTGTTCACGCAGTTCTGTCCGAGTCATAGCATTATATTTAGCTCGTAAAGATTCTGCTTCATTGTCAGTAGAACCAGAAGTCGAATCAAGTTCTTTCTCGACTAAAGAATTAGACTGGGGTAAATCGGGCGTTATTGTTTCCTCTATAAGGGATACCGCCGACGAGACCGAAGGATCTATAGTTTCAGCCAGCTGGTTTTGTCCATCCTCTAGCGAGGACTGACTGAGACTATCACGGAAAAACAATGCATCGGTCGATGACAACGAAGATGGAGTATCGGGAATATCTGAGAAACTTTTCAAATCAGAAGAAGATTGTGGTGGTGGTGGTGGTTGTGGTGGTAGATCAAGATCTGGTTGAGGAGGACGACAAATGGTAGGCGAGTCCTTTTTTCCAGCAAGATCGTTATCAGGAAACCGGTCCCAGTCCAAGTTTAAACCTAACCCAGAATTAGAACTAGAAGATGGGCCGGGACGAACAGGAGTATCGAGATCAATTACTTCTGGCGATCCGGGACTCAAATGAAAAGGCTGAGCACTAGGCGGAGACCGGTTCGGCTCGTTATCAAACGAAACAACCGCCTCAAACCGTGATAAAACCTTCTGGTGGTTTCGAGAGGCTGCCATCCACATAGACCCCGAGCCCACTATTACAGGCGAATCGGTATTGGGCGAATTCGAATTCAAGGAGGTTCCAGCCCGGAGTCGAGCCTTGGGGGTACGAGGACTGCGAGAGGACGCTTTAAGGAGCATGCGGGTTTCTACAGGAGACATGATTAGTTTAAAAACCTGATCTGAAGACGGAGCAGTGAAAGAACGAGTTGCTCTGGCAGCTAAAGGAGCGAGGGAAGAAGATCGGGCAGAATTAGGAAGGATTGTAGGTGTAAGCATCCGACGACGAGGCCGGCGGACAGACAAATTGTTGGGTGCAAGTGGTGTTGAGTCTACAGGTTTTTTAGTATCAGAAGAATATTTAAAAGTTTCAAGCAAAGAAGAAGGACCAGAAGAGGACATATACAAAAGAAAAAGGGGGATGTCTAGGGGAATCAGAGATCTGGTGTATTTGTTATTTTCATTTAGAAAATAGGCTAGATAGTTAGGTTTTGTATATAATTGTGAGAAATAGGAAATTCTGTGAATAAGGTTTTTATTTGGTTAGTTCTCCCATAAGTCCAATCGAATTTCATTGTACTTAATTGTGTAACTGTTTACGATTTACACAGCAACAAATAAAGAAAAAAAAAAAAATAAGAAATAGCTAACAAACTATATACGAAAAACTAACAAACAAAGAGAAAAATTTATAGAAACTAAGGGATCACCAACATTAGGTCACCAACATTAGGATCGCTAATTTAAGATCACCTAATTTAGAGCTCACCAGACTTGTCGATGGTAATGCGAGAAGAAGTAGCACCGCTCTGAGAGCCGTAAGACTCGATTTTCTTCACGATATCGAGACCTTCAACAACCTCACCGAACACAACGTGCTTGCCATCGAGCCAAGGGCAAGGAACAGTGGTGATGAAGAACTGGGAGCCGTTGGTGTTAGGACCAGCATTGGCCATGGACAAAAGACCAGGCTTGGTATGCTTGTGCACGAAGTTCTCATCGGGGAACTTGGCGCCGTAGATGGACTTGCCTCCAGTACCATTGTGGTTGGTGAAGTCACCACCCTGGAGCATGAACTGAGGAATCACTCGGTGGAAAATCGAGCCGGCATATCCAAAGCCCTTCTCGCCAGTGCAAAGAGCACGGAAGTTCTCGGCGGTCTTGGGAACATCTTCAGTGTAGAGCTGGAACACAATGCGTCCAAGAGGAGTTCCTGAGTTAGTATTGGGCAAAAGAGACAATAAAGGTACTTTGCGAAAGCATTGGCTATAAGGAAAATCGGGGTCACCGAAGTATAGCCATAGAATGGATGCCATTAACAATTGCCAATGCCGGAAGAAAGCATAAAAAAAGAAAAAGAAAATAACTTCTTAAGCCAACTAATATACTTCGAGAATATATAATCCAGGTTTATTCTAAAAAACAAATTGTTGCAAGGGACAATTTGCATTATTTTCTTAATGGCTAACCAGTTTAAGAAAATCCGGCAAAAAACTATCACCACCAAAGCAATGTTTGAGCATCCACCAAAAAAAAGAACCGATATAAATTGTATACAATAATCCAATTGCTAATAATTAATACGTACCGTTAGCAGAAGTATCGAAATAAACACGGTTTCCCATAGTAGTAGAGTATTGGCGTAAAAGATTGAAACGGGTTCGAAGCATAAGGAAAGTCGAGGAAAGGATGGGAAAGGGGGCGGAGCCACTACCCCCTCGAAGAAAAGGCCGGGTAACTTAGTAGTAGCAAAGAAAAAAAAAAAAAAAAAAAAAAGACTACTAAAAATTCAAGTAAAAACTCCCAATTGAATTTAAAAAAAGATTACACACACAGACATATTACTAACTAACTAACTAACTAACTAACTAACATCACACATACTTTATTAACTCCGAAAAGAAGCTTCGGCAGCGGTGGACCACTAATATTAATTCACCCATACTTCTAACCACTTTAATATAAACAAAACACTTATATTATTATATAGCAAATAAAAAAAATGGACCAGCTTAAAGAACAAGTGTCTAAACTGACACTGTACGACGTCAAAGCGTATGTGCGCAAAGCGCAGAACGCAGTAATGAATTTTACGGAAATGGAGGCCAAGGTCCGAGAAGCCACCAACAACGAGCCCTGGGGCGCGTCCTCGACGCTTATGCAGGAAATCGCCGACGGCACACACCATTACCAGCAGTTCACCGAAATCATGACCATGATATATCGCCGGTTCACCGAGAAAGGCGTTTCCGAATGGCGGCAGATATACAAGGCGCTGCAGCTGCTGGAGTATTTGGTCAAGAACGGTGCCGAGCGGGTGGTGGACTCGGCGCGCAGCCACGTGGCGACCATCGGCATGCTGAAAGGATTCCATTATGTCCACAACGGCACCGATTACGGCGCCAATGTCCGCAACCGGGCCAAGGAGCTGGTGGATCTCTTGGGGGACGTGGAACAGATTCGGGCAGAACGGAAGAAGGCTCGGGCCAACAAAACCAAGTACGGCGGCATTAGTGGCGGCGCGCCCACCGAGTACTCTGTGCCGGGCGCTCGAGCGGTGAGTGCCCACAGCTACAGTGCCGAATACGGCGGAGGACCCAGCGGCCGGGTCTATGGCGACGGCGGAGGGTTCGGTGGAGCTGACCCTGCTTTAGAATACGAGGCAAATGTTGGTGGGATGTCTAATTACGACGAGTACGATGAATATGACGCCGGTAGCTCGGCTCGTGGTGGTGGAGCCCGGTCCTCAGCGCCGGCTCGGGCGGCTCGGGCGGCTGCGCCTGCTGCGCCTGAGAAAGATTTATTTTCTTTTGACGAACCATCTGCTCAAGCCAATATGGCTACCAATGTGGCTACCAATGTGGCTGCCAATGTGGCTGGCAACGGCGTCGATGATGACGACGACGAATTCGGCGATTTTCAAAGCGCTCCTACTAGTGGTACCCAGGGAGGTTCCGCAATCACTACCACCGGTACTGCTTCTGCGGTATCTTCCTCGGCTGCTATCTTAGACTTATTCAATGCCCCATCATCATCAGCAGCACCAGCCCAACCTATGACAGCCTTGACAGGAACAGGATCTACAACTACTTCTACTCCTATTTCTACTACCTCTACTACCGGGGCTGCACCTCGACCGGCGAAAAAAGCGGATGCATTTGGTGATCTGTGGAACATGGCAGCCAAAGACCGCAAGAAGAATACTTCTGCTGCACCACCACAAGGCTTAGCAGCAATGGCCCAGCACAAAGCCACTCAAGGGATCTGGAACTCGGCCGACTCAGCAAGCAAAACTACTGCATCTGCATCTGCATCTGCGACTGCGACTGCATCTGCATCTGCGACTGCATCTGCGACTGCATCGGCGTCCGATGATCTATTACTATAACTGGCCGGACCAGGGCTTACATATATGTAACACGGAAGCATACTTATCATTATCGTCGTAGGTACTAAGAAAAAAAAAAAAAGAACAGAAACGAGGCTGTACAGGAAAATACAAAAAAAGATTAGACTGGAGTACAGAAGAAAATTTGGACAGGGAAAAAAAACAAATGAAATGGATCGGGGTTGAGCAAGTGAATAACAGTTTCCACCAGCGGTTTGGTTTAGCAGGGTGGTTTAGCAGGTTCTGCCTTATGATCTGCCAAAATGGGTTCTACTCACACAGCATGCGGTTATTGCTGCATCGAAACATAACCTTCAGGAACGAGTCCAGTATCCCCAGTCTGTGGGTCCTGGGCCACAAGCCAGCCTTGGCCGTGGCGGTAACTGATCCACACGACTTGGCCTTCTTTCATAGGCATTTCGTTCTCATGTTCGGCCACAAAATCATACAAAGCAATCGCCTTGCCATGGATCTCGTCTGGACTAGTCACGCTAAACTCGTAAGCGAACTCCCGCGGCGGCTGGAGACTAGTAGTGCTTTCTTCTTCTTCTTCTTCAAAATCGACCCGGCGAGGCGACGCAATATCGGCGTCCTCGACCCAGGGCGGTCCGTCCTGGGTCCCGGAACCAGCTACTCCATAATGTAAATTGTGTGAATCAGGGTAAGCGAAATCTCGAACCAGGGCATAGGGCCGCGTCGACTGGTACGGAGGAAGAGAAGGAATGGTTTGGCCGTAGATTCGAGTGTATGGGGCAAAGACGGTGCTGGGACCAGGTCCAGTTGTAGCAGCAGCAGCAGCAGCAGCAGCAGCAGCCGTAGCAGTAGCAGGTTTGGTCGATCTTTCGTGATCCTGTTCCAGATTATTAGTCGCCGGCGACGGCACACCGAAAGAACGTGCCGGCATGGCTGGAACGTCGAGGGCCATCCTACAATTTCAACCACGCAGCAAAATGTTGTATCACGTGACCCCCTGGTATGTAATTGTGAAGTAAGGTAATTTGGGGAGAGAGAGGAGGAATAGAAAGAAAGTAGTAGTAATAAGGGGGTAAGGGTTGTAAAGTTACACAGCAACGATAGCCAGCCATAAGAAAAGGGGACAACAAAACAAGGCCGGGTAAGTTACAATTGGATGGAAAAAGAGCAAAAAAAATAGATTTTTTTTTTTTTTAATCCCTATTCTCCCGCCCGGGTCAAATCGGCCTGGCCCTTCCTTCCTTCCTTTCGTTTCCTCCCACCCACTCACTCTCTCTTTCTTTCTTCCTTTTCCCTCAGTTAACAACAAAATGGCTTTCTTCGGACTCCGAAAGTACCCCACTCCTTTATGTACGTAATAAACACGCTTTAAAAATAACGCTAGTGGACAATTGCTAACCTAAGTAAAACCTCTTTGGCCTTTTGCCGTTGGTGCGGTCACTATGACTTACTTGATTTCCAAGGCCGCCGATGCCGTGATGCAGAGCGACGAATGGAAGAATGACCCTCGCAATCCGTACTTGAAGGCTGGCAGCAAGCACTAAACATCTTCCTTTCTTTTGTTGAAATCTTTTTTTTTTTTTCCCTCTCTTTGTCTAGCTTCAGATGTAGGAGTTTCATTATTAAATCTTTTTTTTTTATTAGTTTTTGGATATCGCACGTTTTTCTTCTGCGTGTATAGTCTAGTCTAGTAGATGTAAAGTTAGTAATAAGTAAGTAATTCTTTTTCTCTCTACCAAAAGCCAGCCATAGTAGTGGCTTTGCTTGCAATAAAGTATACTTTGTCATTACCATTGATTGTTACTTTTCACTTGAGATATAGGTTTAATTCGCGTGTTTTTATTTATTTTTAACTGCTTAATTATATCGTGAAATTCTTAACCCCAGTTCCTTAACTATCTTCTTCTGCTGGCTTATTTTGCCAATCTCCAATCTCTAAGCCCGAAAACCCTTTCCGGCCCAAGGAAAAAACTATAATATCTCGATGCACATATATATACACACTCAACAGTAAGAATCACCGTCCATTCATTCTTGAGCCCCCTTTTTTTTTTTTCCATTAACTTCCTCTACACTCACCTTTTTTCTTCTTGTTTTCTATATGTCACGAGATATATCGCCTACTCTTACAGAGGCAACACTTTCTACGTATTATTCGTCCTTTTCTAATTACTTACTCGATACTACTCTCCACCCAGCAGGCGCGTCAACCAATCTCAAAGTCACCACTCCGATCTCTGCTCTGCCACCATTGCCAAACCCGACTTCTCCTAAATCCGATGTGGACGAAAACACGCATTTGGAAGCTCGCCGGAAACTCATTCGCCTTTCTGTTCTGCAGTTCTCCGAACTGTCTACCGATGTGTTCGACGAGCTGCAACGGAGACTGAACAATCCTAACAGCACGGCTGCAAACAACTTCCTCCAGCCCAACTCTCGGTTCCATCCAAAACGAAACATCGCCCGCCAAAAACTCGCCGCTCTGCCGGAAACCAGGTTCAAGGACCTCACCAACGATGTTATCTACGAGATCCGGCGCCGATTTCCCGATCTCCCCATCATCGACGCGACCGCCGCCAACAGCAACCGTTTAATGGCGCGCCATAACCCTCAATCCTTGTCTACGCCTCAGTCCGCTACTCAAATCTCCGAAAAAGCCATTGTTCCTACCATCTCCCGCATGGTCGACGATCCAGATCCTCCCTCGGATCTCGAGTCTACGCACTCGTCTCCTATCGCTTCTGGCAAACCGCAAATACCTATACCTATCGCAGTTCAGCGTTCAGAAAATAGCCATGCTACACCAAACGAATATATTGTATCTGCTGCTGCTTCTGCTGCTACTGCTACTGCTGCTACTGCTACCGCTGCTACTGCTACCGCTGCTACTGCTCTGCCCCATCGACCACTTGAAGAGACCTCTTCTCCTCGTCCAAGTTCAGAAACCCGACACTCGTCCGCCACAAATTACTCTACCTATTCCATTCCTCAATCTATAAACACTGGTCCTAAGACCGATTATTCTTCCGATCTTGATCCCCATTCCGCAGCAGCCATCATCGAGAAACTTACTTTGGAGAACCGGCAACTTTCCGCAACAGTAGCCAGTTTGCAAGAGGAAATATATACCCTCACCAACCGCCCCGAATCAGAAATAGCCGCTGAAAATATAAAGCTACATAAACAGCTGGACCAACTCCAGGTAGAGTTATCGGAACAACAGCTTATCACCCAGGAGGTCCGTAAGGAAACTTCTGCTTTCTTACAGGAAATGCGCGAACTGGCCAATAAAGAAGGAGACACGTTACTTAATACCGAATTACTTTCTAAAGAAGTTGAAGCTTTGCAAGAACAACTCGCCCACTGGAAACAGGCGTTCGCTCGGGCTAAGGCCCAAATGCGCACTTTACGACAGTCCAGGACTTCCTTTTCAAAACCAATCTCCTTGGAATTATCGGCGGCTAAAGGCTCAAACTTATTAGTATCTCCAACCGGTCTAATCCCATTTTCTGCAATCACCGAGTTTCAATTGGCCGTCAATGACTTTCTCGAGGCAATCTATGATAGTCCCATCAGGAAACATGTATTGACCGCTTTATACAACATCATCACCACTGTACGTGGTATCAATGATACCGCCCTGTCTGGCAAAGATGTCCTCTCCATAGATGCTTTTCAGGAATTGGACCAGCATTCAAAAAATATACAATCTTTGGCTTCATCACTCATGGCCACTACCCGGAGTTTCGTGACTTCCGATGGGCTCACTCCTGTACGAT
Organism: Tortispora phaffii; assembly: GCA_030574555.1. Classification (NCBI taxonomy): domain Eukaryota; kingdom Fungi; phylum Ascomycota; class Trigonopsidomycetes; order Trigonopsidales; family Trigonopsidaceae; genus Tortispora; species Tortispora phaffii. Next base: position 80,401 of record JAJMFE010000004.1, on the reverse strand, counting down.
TACTAGACACATCTCTTGCTGCATTGGCAAACACTGTGGTAGCAATGGTAAAGATTGCTAAAATAAAACCCACTACGACTGATCCTATACTAGATTCTACTTTAACAGACTTGGAAGGGTCTCATCATCCAGTGGAAGACTTCGAATCCAAAAGTGTGAATGCTGAAGCTACCAATGGAGATCATGAAATGTTTACATCAGAACAAGCTGTATCAGCGCCAGAGCCTTTGACCACGGAATCGTTGATCAAAGACTCTGACAATAATGACTCTGACAATAAAGACTCTGATGACAAAGATTCTGTTAATAGAGATTCTAATGCCTCCTACAATTATCCTAATGGCAGTCTTCATGACAATTCACCGGATGTCTCATCTCATACCGCTCTCGAAGCCTATACAAATCTAACTGTACCAGAAAACGAGACAACACAACCACCGGAAAGTACGGATGAAACAGACACTTACATACAACCAAAGCTTTCGCCTGAAACCAGGCCGAAGCCAGTCTTGTCCACAAAACCGAAACCCCCTGCTTTGGAACTTACTCCTTTACTTAAGCAACAAGCAGACGCCCCCGGGTTTGAAGCACAATTATCTGCATTTTCTGCTTCTGGATCGAGTCTAGCACTAAAGAAGCAACTAGCCGAATCTAAATTAGATAATAGCGGCCCAGTTCCAGAAGTAGAACCACCGAGCAGGCAAGACTCTGTTTTTACGAAGAGGAAACCTTCTCTTCAGACAATTATAACTGGCGACGATTCTTTAAGTCAGCTTCGCAGTTTTCTTGAAGAACAAACTGTTCAAGTTGTAGAAAGTATTCAAAGTTTACTTACTGCCATCCGTCAGAACCAGAGCTGTCAACGCCTCTCTTCAGAAATCACCCAGATCGTGGCAATGGTTGGTGCCATGACAGCAAAAACCAAAGAATCACTGAAAAGTGTTCACAAAATTTCCCAGGTAGACTGGGTTGTAAATAACATGGAAGATTGTTGCGCGCGAATGAATAATCTGCGGGATCAGATCTCAAATGTGTCAGGTCCTCCGGACAAGCATTTCAAACAACGTCTAGCCGGGGTATCGTTCGATCTAACCAAATCAATGAAGGAATTAGATAGGCATTTAAGTGAACCTGTTGAAATCACAAACAGTCCCGATATCCGATAATTGTTCGTGACCAATGACGTATTTAGTGTGTCATCATCTCTTGAAATGCACAAATGATGCTCTTTGGCGCTGCAAATCTGAAACACCTATATGACTGTAAGACATACACCGTGTATTATATAAACCTAGGGTTTAATTGTATTTAATACCAATTTAATGTTTATTTTTTTCGTATTTTGTAGTTTGTTGATCTCTGTATCAGCCCATTCATGGGTAGACAAGATCGAAGCTGTATCCTCCGGCAAGGTCGTCGGAACAGGCTATCCTAGAAGTTATGGTATGTAAGACAGAAAGGAAGATATATACATATTTTTTTTTATATATACTAACAAAGCTGGACATTTTGACAATTTGGAAACGTATCATTTGATTAATGTAGGTCCAGACTCTCCGATTTGTATGGATAAGCAACTAGGTAGATCATCACCGGATGATTACTACTCTACTGAGTATCCAATGCTAACCGTGAAACCAAAAAGTCAATTACGCATAGAATATTATCCAAATGGACATGTTTCTCTAGATAAGTTAGCACCAGATAATAAACCTCACCCTGGAAGTTGGATTGTTCTATGGAGTCATAAAGCTGGGGTGGACCTTACCACCGCCAACGATATCAATCCTAACAACGTGTACTCAGGACCATTTAATTTCGGAGATACAGAATGTGCTAAAAACGACTACACGGGAATGCCTGCAGTACCCTGCCATGGGACTATATTGGCGCCCGAAATGGCTGGAGTATATCAGCTTGTATGGGTCTGGCATTTTCCTAAGGTACCAGGACTACAGGAGTACTATACAACATGTTTCGATATCAGAGTAGTATAATATTAAAAAAAATTTTTTTTTACTGAAATTTAAAACAATAATATATCAGGCGTTCATCGTCTCGTATTTATTTCCCAAGACTTTTAAACCGTCCTCAATAATCTTCATCGTGGCCAACACACCTTCTTCGTCATTGCGTAGTCCTACTACACTAACACCAACAGGAAGACCATGCATTTTCTTGGCATCATAATATTTCAATACACCTTTGGCAATTACACTTTTGTTCTTCAGAGAAAATGACTCATCCCACCCATCGATCGCTTGATCAACATGAGTGACCGGCATGACACCGGACGGATAGTCTAACAGGTTGAATAAAAATGTATACATACAGGAGTAGTTAACGTCCCATCCAGCTAAATGAGGGAATGCCGGCGTCGGGAACGGTGCCGAAATCAGATAATCAACACCAGCAGCTTTCCATGCTTGGAAAAACTCTGCACGATAAACCTCGCGTTCATAAATCAATTGCCATACTTGATAAGGAGTACTAGCAGGAACATTATCACACAGATCTGCCCAGACCAAGTCTTTCTTGATATAACGATAGTACCACACATACAACTTCTTGAACAAAGTGGGAAGCTTCAGATACCGCTTGACATACTTGACCGAGACCTCCAAATTCTCCCCACAAGCCATATCATCAGTGCATGTTTTATAGGACTCAGAGCAGAGCAGATGAGAGCCAATACGCATAGCTTCGTTTACACGTGGAGGAACAAAGTCGACCAAGGTATGTCCTTGTTTTGCCAACGCATCTTCAGCAAGTTTGAGTGCGCGGGCCGATGCCGGGGAGAGTTCTGTAAGAGTATCTGTGCGCATGACACCAATCTTCAGTTTAGATGGAAACTCTGGCTCTTCCCACGGAACCCGGTTAACCGTATGGTCGTAAGTCCAGGGTTTAAGGCCGATGATAGTCTTTAAAAAGAAAGACAGATCACCTAAAGTTCGGCACATCGGGGAGTAAACAGAGGGAATAAAATCCTGACCAGGCATAGTGGTAGAGTTACCGGCTTTTGGAAAACGTCCGGACGTACAGCGGATAGAGTAGATTCCACTGAAATGAGCCGGGACTCGAACACTGCCTGCGACATCAGTTCCCACCCCCAAACGAGAGCCACCGCACGCCACCAATGCGGCTTCGCCTCCAGTAGAGCCGCCGGCAGAATAGCCTTTAACCCAAGGGTTTTCAGTGGTGCCCCATACATCGTTGTAAGATTCAAAAGCCAACAAGGTTAGGGGAACATTGGTCTTCACAAAGGGAACAGCGCCGGCATCCAACAACATCTGAACCAAAGGAGAATGTTTCTTAGCTGGCTTGAAGGCTTTCTTAGAATATCCCATACAAGAATCATAGCCCTCCAAGTTGGTAGTATCCTTGAAAGAGATCGGAAACCCTGCTAGAGGACCCTTTTTGGCTTGTGGGGAAGCAGCCACTTTATCAGCCAACGAGTCGGGAGTGCCGAACATGACCTCAGTAAGACAATTGCAATGTTCCTGAGCAGCAATTGCTCTTTTCCCATAAGCATGAAGTACATCTGCGGGATCCAACGTGCCAGCTTGAACTTGAGCAATCACATCTTTCGCTTCAGACTGGAGAATAGCCTCCTCAGCAGGAGTTATCGGTCCTTTATAAGCATCCGAAACACCATCAATGCGGTCCTGTCGTTCCTTTTGCTTCGCAGCAACCACTTTCTTATGAGAAAACATGGAATTTTTTCTTTTCGGTACTTTTGAACAAGGCAGAAAGGGGCTCACGCTGGGGCTGAGCTTCGCACGACTCTCTATTTATAGGCTTCGTAGCTTGTGCGCCGCATTAACTATTCGGGTATCTTGTGACGCTATCCAATAGCGCGCTTGGCGGACTAATAATTAACGAGAGAGATAAGAAATAGATAGAGATAATAAAAAAACTAAAAAAGATAAAGACATTTGAGAGATAAAGACATTTTGATTTATTAAATTTGATTGATTAGATAATCGATAAGACAATAGTTATAGAAAGAAAAACAAAATCTAAGGGAAAAAAAAAAATGATGTGATTGACCAAGTAGTGTACATATCTGAAAAAAGGGAGACTGATGTGAATGGAAAAATGTATTCTGTGAGATCATGCTTGCTCGAACACAATGCGATAATCCATCTTGGCTCGTGATTCCATTCCAGTAATGATTTCGTCCTTACCGGAAATCCAGCGACGGGCTATTTCAGTAGCAATGTCGTTGTGGTCTCGGGCCTGGTCACTCACCAGCAACATACCCCCCACGATCCGAGCCAGTTGAAATAAGAGCATCCGGGCTTGGGCTCTCAAAGTATCCAACGGGATCTTATTTACAGTGTCCACAAATAATCGGTACTGCTGGACCAATAATTGATCCCATCCATGAGTGTCTGCTTTAGTAGCCTCCTTGATTGTTTGTTCGAAGAATCCAAGTTTACTGCGATAAGCATACACTGTCCGAATAAAATCATCAGCCAGAACATTGGTTGTGCCTTCCCAGATGGTCAACACCTGAGAGTCTCGCAGGAGTCGAGCAATGTTTAGTTCTTGATCATTTTCCAAATACCCCACACCGCCTAGAGACTCCATGCATTCAGAGACGATCCCTAAACAGATCTTACCACAGTATGCCTTAGTCAAGGGAGTGAGAAACCTCAACAACATGGTCTCTTCGGGAGAGGCCGATCCGAACTCTGTTTTCCCGAGAATTCGAATTGTATAGAAGGCAATATGGGTCGCAGCTTGTAGGTCCACGGTCATTGCTGCTAAGGTTTTCAGATGAGCGGGGTTCTCATACAACGGCTTACCAAACACCTTGCGCAATTTAGAAAACTCTCGAGAGATACTCAGGGTTCGAGATGCAAATGACGTGGAAGAAATACAGTTGTGAGCTCTGGTAATATTAAGAACCGTGGCTATAGTAGCCACCCCGCGGCCTTCTTTTGAAATCTTCACCGCATTGAGACCATCCAGCTCAAGCTCGGCCGTTGGCAACGCTTTTGTTCCTAACTTGTTCTTCAAGCGCGAGACCCGAACCCCACCTTCGTGAACATACCCCAAATAGCAGTTGAGTTTGGCCCCTTCAGCTTCTCTAGCTAACAGTAAAGTGACTTCACTCTCAGTAGCCGAGGAGAACCACTTAAAGCCTTTTACTTTGTACTGGTTATCTCCGACTTTGGTAGCAAAAGTCTCTGTTCCACTCACATCAGAGCCTCCAGATCGCTCAGTCATCCACTGACCAGAGGTCCACAGGAAATCAGGGTCACGAGTGGTCAGTCGTTTAAACACAGGATGGTTCCTACCTTCAGAGCTGTAAATCTCCAGTACACGAGCACAGCCATCGGTCATAGCCATGGGACAGGTAGTTACGGCCGACGACGGGGAGAAGAGAAAATAGACGCCAAACTGAACTATTCGAGCCAGATCTCCCCACGTATCTCGATCGTAAGCAATGCTGACTACTCCATTTACAGCACATTCTCGTTTTAGCTGGCGCCAGCCTTCACTGGTGACAACCATTTCGCTCACTGGCACTGGTCCTCCAAACGAATCCAGAGTGCGGATCGTAGGAGGGTTTCTTTCAGCATCCGAGAGCCATCGCATATATTCACTGGATATAGTACGTTCACCCATTTCAACAAACAATGGACGAGCTTGGTTTAACACGTCACTGGGAAGATGATAAGCCAACACCCGCTGTAAGATCGGATCCGAAGTGTACTGATTAGACAGTTTCGGTGTTTGTTGAATAAAACCAGAATAGATAGAAGCCGGAGGCATATTGTTTTCAGCAAACTAGGGGGAAAAGAAAAGAGAAAAAGAATAGAAAATGGAAGAACCAAGAAACAGAAGAATGATATATGTTTGGTGGTGCCAAAAGAATTAGGGTGGTTTTATATATACCGAGGATCGTAAAAGATTGTGGGGTAGCGGAACTTTATTGTTGCTATACTCGTTCTATATCGCTCGGAATAATTGGAACTGTTCAGTCCAAAGCCATGAGTACTATATGAAAATGAATTTTTAAATGTGTGTAATAATAATATTTTTTTTAGAATACTTTTGTAAATTAAATCTCGATAGTTGTCATTTGTAACGACATTGATCGGTGTGTGGTAGATTCCTAGCAGACTATTTCAGATAAGCTTCGTCGGGAAATTCCGTGAATTTATGACGGATATTTGATAGTATATTAATTCTTGTATATGGAATGCTAACAGACAAAAATCTAGAATAAAAAGCCGATAATTATTGTACCCATAGAAATTATTGTACCCATAAAAATTAAAAAATATCCATAATTTGTAAATCAGTCTCTATCATGCTATAGGTAGATCTGCTCAAAGGGCAGCGTCTCTCCTCATGTTCTTGGCATAATAGCTTTTAAAAACTTCCAGAAATTGATACAAGTTTGCGACAGATGCCTGCTCTGTAGACCATGTTTCAAAATAATTATTGCTGGTATTTTCAGCTAAGTTGAAGCTGGAAATATTAGGATAACAATAGTTGGAATGCGTTTGTAATGATCTCTTGGTTTGGATGAGATCATCAAATCTTGTATTTTTGGTAGTTATAATTGAACCATTTGCTAGAAATTGTTATTCATGCCAGATAAAAAATACAGACATATTCAAAAATGCTATTTTCATTGTGTCACAATAGCATAATACTGTCATTCAATGACAATTCATTCGTAATCGTCCGGTTCGTAATCATCTTCTTCCTCGTATTCGTAATCCTCAGAACCAGAAGTATCTCCAGCAGCACTGTCAGATATCTCTTCTGTATCTGTTTCATCAGCAGATTCTTCTGTAGTAAAATCTGTCGAATGTTCTTCGTCGCTTGAATCTGATTTCTCATTTATCTCAGCGGTAGATCGAGAATCCTTCTTAAGTACAGGGGCTGGAGCATCTACAACCACGCTGCCTGCAGGTGCTCGAACGTCTATCCATGGCTTGGCCTTATGAACTATCTCACCACATCTAAGACAGGGCCAACCATCCCCTTGCTCCTCCGATAACTTACATTGAATGCAGATGTAGCAGTAAATGTGACCACAGGAAGTGATGTAAGGGTTTGTCACATCACATGCTTTACCGGAACCTGATTGATCTTCTTTATAGCATATTGCACAGACTTTCTCAGGCAAGAAAGATAATTCACCTTGAGAAGATTGGTCGGAGTGATGAAGGTATCGGGCGACTTTTCGCCAAAGCCGAGGTAAACCCAAAGTCGGGACAATGAAAACCAGAAACTCAGTGATCGCATTCCAGACCAATTGTCTGTTCTGGTACTCAAAGGAGATATCTCTAGACTCAATACGGCCAGGAGCAAACCTCAATCGCAGCAGTCGTAACAGAAACGTGGCATAGCGGCCACTATACAAGAAGGCTATAAAGGAAGCCAGACTAGCGACTTTCCATAACTTTGCCAAAAAAAGTAAAGCTTTAGCGGCGTGTGGTCTCCAGCCAGATTCCTCATCGTCCCAACCTTCCCTATACATTCTGTCTTCGGTTTTTTGCCAGATATAACCACCAAGAACCGTGATCAGACCATAAAGGATACGTTGTTGTTTAGTAGCAGGACGGCCATTTTTATCACTCAGAGTTATATTTTGTAGTAAACCGCCATATGTGGTTCCATGATCCCAGATAGTCAGTTTGAACAAAAGGGCCTTTAGCAGCACTAAGAGCTCATCGGCATAACGAGACTTGAGATGTGGCTTATAGTCCTCAAAGGCAGACAAGATCTGTTTATGAAGAAGATCTACTAATTCAGCATCTAATAAAGATGCATCTAATTGGCCGACTCGAGGGATCGGGTATGGTGCTGCTACGGCCTGTTGAATTGTGGTGATGGTTTTCTTGAATGACATAGAATTTTGTGGGGTAAAAGTTTAGATTAGGCCAGAAATGGTCTTGTAATAAGTAAGAGGGACAAAAAGAAACCCAAGAGCTGGAGTGAAAGAACGAGGGTTAGGTCTTACCGATCCAGCGCAATTGACGGTAAAGAAAACTTGTAAATTAGACAATATGCAAGATTAATATTAATATTTTTCTTTTTTTCAAAATAGTTCTTTGTACCATCTTAGGATATGGCTATTAGCTAATGTAACGGACACTATGCCAGAAACATAGTAAGAAAAACTGCTTTTTTTTGTGTGTGCTTGGAACTCTATCTTCCCACACTACTACTTCTCACATTCTCTAATTTTTAGATCTAAGAATTTCTTAGGGTTGGTTTGAATTGTTTTTGCCCACATTCCACCACACAAGGGCTATACATACAATGGCATTGCCATCACATGAACAGCTCATTGTGACTCTCAATGCTGCACAGCAAGGCCAATCTGAAGCTGTCACGGCTTTGAAAGCGTGGGAATCAGCAGAAGGCTTTCATACTCTTCTTCTTGATTTGGTGTTTGAGTCGACCTTGCCAATGGATCTTCGATTTGTAGCCTGTGTCTATTTCAAAAATGATTTGGATCGCTATTGGAGACGCACGTTGACTGAATCCATTACTCCTTCAGAAAGAGACAGGTTGCGTCCTCGATTACTCGACGCTCTTTTGTTGCCTGAACAACCCATTTCTCGCCAGATCGCCGTTAGTCTAGGTAAAGTGGCTCGAGTGGATTTCCCTACCGCTTGGCCAACGGTGTATACCGAGCTTCTGGAAAGATGTTCGCGGTCTGAAGGCGATAATCTGATTCGATATCTTTATGGACTCAACCAGGCCGTCAAATCAGTCACCTCTTCTCGGTTTGGTCGGGCTCGCGCTGCTATCCAACCCACAGCCGTATCCATCTTGGAGTATTGCATAAATACCTATATCTCCTACACCGATGTCTGGCTACATTCCGGGTCTTTCCAAGAAACACCGATGATGATTGCCTATCTTTCTGCGAAGATCTGCCGGCGGCTTCTTAGTAGCTGTTTATCTCACCCCGATCAACTTACCCCGGCCCGTCAATATTTTACTCGTCTATATCAAGATTTCTGTTCTTTTCTGCCTCTAACTACCTCTGGTTATGATCCGTTATTATGCAAACATATTCGTCTTTTCGGTAAGACCAATCTCTCTTTAGCATCCTCTTCCATTGCATCCTATGTTTTAATGCCTGAAACCGGCAACACCTTGAATGCTTACATCGAAATTGCATCGTCTCAGGCACAGTTAGCCAATGCTGATGAAACAGAATTTTCAGAAGCTCCCTTCTGGAAGTCTCTCATTCTTCAAGGGTTTCAATTGCTTCGCTTGGTCGTCGATCATATATACAAACGAGGAGGTGCCATACCTTCCAACATTGAAGACGACCGCCGGGAATATATCCAACGCATCTATGAATCCTACACTCAGGGTCTGTTTTCAAATGCTTGTGTAGATAAACTCTCGAACCTGCTTCTGACCAAATATTTCTTGCTCTCACCACAAGATCTGCAGGCGTGGAACGACGAGCCCGAGAGATGGATATACGACGAACTCCAAGCCTCATGGGAATTTGAGTTGCGCCATTGTGCAACTAATTTATTTCGGTCATTGTTGAACTCGTTCTCTGATCATATGGTGCCTCGTATTATCACTCTAGTTCAACAAGCTTCCCAAACTCCCGACGTTGTCGCTCGTGATGCCATATATTCCTCACTAGGCACTTCCCCATCATTTTTCCGCGATTATATCACTCTTGATAAAATGGTAACTGATATGTTTCCTCAGATCATGCAGAATCATGACCCCTCATATCGGATTTTGCGCCGCAGAATTTCATGGATTATATCTGAATGGATATCTATCGACTGCGACAATCGCGTCAAAGTTTATGATCTACTAGTATCTTTGATAGACAAAAACGACCCGATGAACGATATGGTGGTCAGACTCTCGGCCGTAGTGGCTATTCGGTATTGTGTTGATGCATGGGAGTTTGACGCCGCAGAATTCTCTCCTTATATGATGGTCTTCATGGATGCATTAATCTCTTTCTTAGCGCAAGAGTTAGAGTTATTGGAATTGAAACTGTACGTGTTACAAGTAATCACTCTCTTTGTGGAACGAATGGGTCGTCGAATTACTCCATTGGCTGAACGGATTGCCAGTTTACTACCAGTACTATGGGATATATCTGGCGATGAACAGCTACTGAAAGTTGCCGTGCTGCAAACTCTCTCTAATCTTGTGTTTGCATACGAAGGTGACCCTCAACCGTTTCTTAGCTTAATTGTCCCTATTCTGTGGCAAGCTGTTGTGCCTCAGTCTCCTTTATATGTATATTTGGTTGACGATGCTCTGGTACTGTGGTCGAATATTTTGATGCAGATTGAAAAGCCCGTCCAAGAGTTAATTGACCTGGGACCAGCGGCCGTGAGATTGCTAGATACTCCTCCTGAAGATATTGCAGTCTTGGTGAGAATCATCCAAGATCAGTTACTGTTAGGGCCTTATGAACTATGCTCTCAAACCGGTGATATGATGTTCCGAGCATTCATCCGGCTGCTCCCAACTGTGCTACCCGATGTCGGTATTGAAATTTGCAAGACAATTCTAACAATTGTGCAGATCTTTTCTGGCGAAGAACTTCATACCCTACTATCTGTAACTGTCGAGGAGACTAACCACACTCGAAAGAATATCATGGATGTTCTGATTGAACAGACTCTTGACGTGGATAAATATGCCCTGCTCAAAGTCAGGTACTTGACAATAATTTCTTTCTTATTACTCAAACAATACGAAAGCGGAATCCAATTGGTACGGACATCGCTTGCACTTTCGAACAGCACTTTAGACCAGTTTGTGGCCGTGTGGAATGACCGCTTTGTGAACATGGGTCTGCCAGGAGATAGAAAAGTGAATGCCATGGCATTGGCCTCTTTGATTGGCCATCATGATATACGGGAATTATCGAATATCAATCAGAGTATACGAATTGTGGTGGAAGTAATGGAGGAGGTGAATGAAAAGGACGGAGACGTGCAAGCCTATCATGAAGAGTATACTGATCCCGAAAGCGCGCGACCAAATGATATACGCAGGAAAGAATTACTGAGTCGAAGTATTGTGCATACCACGTCCTTACGAGAATTTGTGGCTCAAGAGATGGTCAGACTACAACACTCGCCGGGAGGAGACGAAGTCCTCAATAGTTTTGACGATGCGACCAAACAGGTCATTGGAGAATTGCTGAAATAAAAACCAGGCAAATTCCATTTATAAAAAATTAATGAATATAATTAATGATATTAAATGAATACACTATTTTTCTACTGGAAACCTACAGAAACCCAAAATATAAAATATAAAAAAAGAAAAGAAGAAAAAAAAAAAAATTGGAAGGGCAATCTAAGGATGTAGCGAGCTCACACGACAAGCAGCCACTAAGCACTGCTGGTACAAAATAAGCCTGCGTCTATCTCTCCAGCCTGTATCTTGATCGACAACACGAAATCACTGTCTTCTCAAAGGATAAGCCGGATTGTAAAGTTTTATGTAAGTAAAGAAAGAAGAGTTGTTGTGAGGACCTCGAAACCTGATATATAGTTGTCAACCCAAGGTTGCTAGGCCGACCAGAATTGGCAAGTCCCAGCGGTTTTGGTGGTAACTACAACTTTTGGAGCAAGATTTCTCATCTTTCCTTCTTTATTAAACCACGGCCTATAATTGTATATATTATGCTTTCTCGTCGGCTATTGTGCTCCGTGAGACGGGTCGCTACATACAGACCGATTGTCCGGCACCCGTTGGCCCAGTCCCAGCTGATCAGCCGCTGGTATAGTGACCAAAAGAGTCCTAGGCCCGATTTGACAACGGAATCTCTACTAGGCAACATGAAAGAAGCCATCAAGGAATCCGAGGAAGCAGATGGCAAAAAAACCGAGCAATCATCCGAGGCCAAAAAGGCTAAAGGCGACAAGCGTCATTATGTTTCTAGTGCAGAGGTCAAACGAGCCCGACTAGCACAAGCCATGTATTGGGGTATATTCTTTGGATTGGCAGGATCTGGAATGTACTTGGCCCGCGACTGGGACGAGGAAGAAGAGGCTGTCAAACATTCCTCAGTGCCAAACGGTCTTGCTGGTGCCTGGCAACGGTTCAAAATACGTTTTGGAGACTTCTTTGCTTATTACAAGGAGCCGGCGTTCGAGAAACTGCTGCCTGATCCTTTACCACCGCAATACCAACGACCCTACACTTTAGTAATTGATCTTGAGGACTTTTTGGTTCATTCATCATGGGACTTGCAGCACGGATGGCGTACTGCCAAGCGACCGGGAGCCGATTATTTCTTGGGGTACCTTGCTATGATGTATGAGATTGTGGTGTTCTCGTCCGATTACTCGATAAACTCAATGAAAACGGTTGCCAAGCTCGACCCTTACAAGTCGTTTATAACTTACACCTTGTACCGCGAAGCCACTCGGTACGAAAACGGAAAGATCGTGAAGGATCTGACCAACCTTAACCGTGACATGAGCAAGGTTATCTTTATCACCACTAACAAAGACTTCGCATCGGCTAATCCAGACAATGCCATTATTGTTGAGCCTTGGAAAGGAAATGCCGATGACACGGGATTGTACCAACTAGTAAAACTGTTGGACTACCCTGCTATTGTTGGTGCCAAGGATCTAAGACCTCTGGCCCGCTCATACGCTGATGTCAAAGATCCTGGTGCGGAGTGTGTTCAGAGAGAGGCCCGAACTCGAGAAAAAACTGAAAAGGAATGGAGAGAAAAGCACACTAAACATCAAGGCGCCTTGAACTGGCTCTTTGGAATGCCTTCCGGTGATAAACCACCGCGGGCCTACATTGACGTAATTCGTGAGGTTAATGATCGAGAGTATCTGAATTTCAAGCGCCAACTCGATATCAACGGCCCTAAGTTTTTGGCCGAAGAAGAACAACGTATAAACGAAATGATGAACCAGCAAAAGATGACCTTGGGCAAGTTTGTCACCGAGGGAATGATGATGGGTGAGAACTCTATGCCCCCGGAGATGCAGCCAAACCAGAAGTAAACCACCAATATTTTAGACGAAAGAATGAGAAAGAATGAGAGAAAATACGAAATTATTTCAATATGAAGGAAAAAAAAAAAAAGAGAAGATCTGTATCTTTCAAACAGATTATGCTGTTTAATTTTATTACAAATATTCAATGTATCATTTATAAATGCATGTTTAGATTGTGTAAGATCATGAGTCGTTAACGATGGATTTAGTTTTAGCGAGACGCGGTGGTTGACGGCGCAATGGAGGAGTCGGAACATTCGTGGTGCGAGTTACTTTGGTTTTCTTGCGGGGAGATACAGGTGTGGTAGAGCGACGCAAGTCATTTTGTACTGGTTTGTAAGAATTGTCGAGCTTTTTAAAGAGTATATACAATGGCCATACTGCGACGAAAACATAAACAGCGATATAAGCTGTCCACCATAACCAAACATAGCCGAAGCGACATTCAGAATATTGGACAGACAGATGCGAGTTTGAGTCCATTGCAGCACTTAACAAACCCGATGTTCCCTCAAATTCTCCCATAACAGATCTAACAGTGATCTCTCGTACACCAGGGTAAAGAGACTGAAGTTCCGGCGTGAATGGTGCAGCTTCCCAGTTTGAGTTATTGATATAATGGTAGGTATCGCATCCATAATGGTCATGACCATTGAGTAAGACGCCGTTTGGATTAGTTCGGTCAAACAAAGAGTCTAGCACAAAAGTAGAAGTTTCAGGAGAAAGCATGGTCTGATTAGACACGGTTCCAAAGTCTTCATAGTATACAATGGAAGGCTTATCTACACAATGGCCCGAGGATTTGTGTAACGGGACATGAGTAAAAACGATGGTAGGTCCTTCCCAATGTTGATTCTTGCAATCTTCGAGAAAGGCTCGAGTCTCTTCGCCGAATGTAGGATCGAAGGCAGGCCCGTCTAGCACCAAGGAGTTAAATGTAACGATAGAGTAGGGGAAAGGAGTGGTTTCCTGTCTCACAAAATTCACCTTGCCAAAATCCGCTTCAAAGCGATCAATGCGTTCTTGGGTTACCTCACCATTATACCCAATATCGTGATTACCGGTAACATTGATGATTCCACCCGGAGGGAACATATGTTCTGGATAGAGTCTGGTTTTGTAGCGGTGGACCCGCTTGAGAAATTCCCCGTCATCTATCCATTGATTCGAAAACAAATCTCCTAAAACCACCATAAGCTGGGGTTTTAGGCTCATCATGGATTTGAATAGCCTTCCGATGAAAAGATCATTCCCCCAGAGATCCAAGGCATACTTTCGAGTTAATGGCAGATCCATCACACCGCCTCTGATCTGAGGATCGCCAATAGCCAATATTTGAAGCTGGTGCGGTTGATCATAATAAAAAGAACATCCCTTAATATATGGATAGAAGCGAATATAGCCCTGTAGGGTGAATCCCAGAATGAAGGAGATCACCAACGCTAGATAGGCTAGTCTATGCAAGAAATAAATTAATTTATAAACCATAGATAAACCCACAAACTGTGGTATAAAGGAGCCAACAATGCTCTATGTTATGGTTATTACTATTATTATTATTTACAATATTTTTTTTTTTTGGTTTGTTTGGATCAGATTGCTCTGTAAATAAATAAAGAGGTGTGAGTGCAGTTGTATAATAAATAAACCCCGAGGAGATATTTTGAAGTTTTGGGCAAAAAAAAAAAAAAAAACTTTATTTAACTCGATGTTGAACAGCATCTCAGTGTGCTGCAATCCACGATGAAACAAAGAAAAGGGATCGGCAAAAAAGGATTGGCCATTGAAGGTCGAGAATTGGAATATATAGCCAAAGAACAGGAGTTTGTGAATAAGCAGAAGATCAAACGGGCTGTGACGAGACTTCGATCAGGCCGGGGTTCGGTGGTAGATAAACTCTGGTTGCTGCTACCATTAGTTACTTCTCGAGACGATTTATATGACGATGAGATCATTTGGGCACTATCCCGTAATCCTGACGAACCGCTTGGACTGATGAGGTCGGCGAGATCGAAAACCGGAATATTGAACGAAGTCCAGGAGATCATTGCTGAGGTGGATGGGGCCATGCTGGATTTCTGGCAGGCGGTTAGACAATGTTGTTATGAACCTCAACTAAAAGAACCGTTCGACATAGTGCAGTCAGATGTATTGAAAGCCATTGGGGACGAGAAAAAGCTAGATATGGTGAAAGTACAAGCTACGATGGAACTGGAATCTGGATTAGATGATCCTAATTATTGGAAGACGGTCATTGAATTCATTGATCAAAAAATGGCAGAGGCTCAATTACAACACTCATATCAGACTGCACTAGCCGAGAGATTAAATTATAGACGCGAACTAGCGATACACGAGGCGGTTACTTCTAACCTAGATAGTAGTCGGCCCAGCACTGTTGCAGAACAAACCGAAGAAGTAGCGGCTGGGCCGGAAAAGGATGTGGTCGATACGAAAGAACGACCTACATGGGATGGAGGAGTGGAAAACGAAGAGTTATTTAATGACGAGGTGGACTTAGACGACACGCCGCCTGGTATCAAACCGAAATACTTCAATCGGGTATTGATGGGCTACCAATGGAACGAATACAACCGAGCCCATTATACTGCGGAGCACCCTCCACCTAAGATAGTGCAAGGGTATCGGTTTAAAATATATTACCCAGAACTTCCACCTAGCCAAACTCCTACCTATAAGCTGGTGAAGTCCAAACCCAATGGATCTGGAGCACCATGTGTGATTAGATTTTCGGCCGGGAAGCCGTACCGGGACTTAGCGTTTCGAATAGAAGATCGAGACTGGGACAAGTCCACGAAACAATTCAGTGCGTTTACCAATCGGTTTGATAAAGGGGTTCTGGAGTTGAACTTTCGGTTCAAACGGTCGTTTCAACGGACCTAGAATTGTTGAAGTATCTCAAAAGAAAACTCTGGCTCCGTGGCTTGGTCGGTAGGGATAATAAACGACCGGGAATGTTTTACAAGATGACAATAATCATATAACACAGACGGCGGTTGGAGACACGGGCCGCGATTGGTTTTGAGACTGGGAGGAAGATTTAAGAAGTCGGAATCGATGTTGAGAGTCTTCTCGATCTTAGGGGCTTCACGAGCGGATCGGGAAATCCACGCATGCACTGCCGCTTTCAATTCCTCTTTGGAAGGGATCAGCAATAACTTCCGGGCATGAGCCACTTGTTGTGCCTGGGCGCGATGGATGAGACGGAGAAACTCGGCTTCTTTACCGGCTGAAGCAATAATGGACGCTTGATGGCGGGCCAAAGCAGCATCGGGGACTCCGTCCATGCCGGAGATTTCCAGCAGCGGACTATCTCGATTTGGCAACGCAGCTCTGACTTTTGTCAGTTGTTCTTTATGGACCTGACTCATATGGACTGATAACCCGGCAGCCGACGTGAGTCTGCGGCTGCACCGTTCACATTGAAAATGGGTTCTTCTTTGATGATCGACTAGCACCGTGGTGTCATTATAGACCTTATCGCAATAAAAACACCAGGGTCTAGTTAGCAACGAGACCAAGGAGGATTTTTTAGCCGATTTATTTTTCGGCATCACGGGCGAAAAAACCTGGTGGTGGTTTTGGGCAGATTCAAAATTAAATTAAATTACAGGAAGTGGAAGTAGTTCATCTCGATCCCACAAATCGATGCCAAAAATAGAGTTTTTCGAAGCCACAAATAGAGTGTTTTTATTACCCCCCAAGCACACCTCTGTAATAGTTTCTCCGCACCAACCAACCCCTTTGTGAATCGCTTCACTTTTTCATATTAGTGGAGTATACTTTATGCAAAGACTTCAATTGGTTTCTCAACATCTACGAACTATGACTACGAAGGTAAGCCACAAAGACAGCTCCTGAAAAAATAAAGGAATAAAAGGAGAGACATATTTAGGAAGCCTTGGCACTAACTATAATTAGATCTCCACCACGAATGCTCCTCCACCTGCGGCGCCATATTCACAGGCCGTTAAAGCTGGAGGATTTATTTATGTTTCCGGCCAGATTCCTATGACTGGAGAAGGTAAAATGATCGAAGGAAGTTTTGGAGATCGTTCTCGGCAATGCATCGAGAACGTCAAGGCTATCTTAGAGGCTGCAGGCTCGGACTTGAGCAAAAGTGTGAAATTGACAATCTTCTTGACTGACATGTCTAAGTTTTCTGAGTTCAACGATGTGTACGTGCAGTACTTTGACGAGATTCGCCCGGCTCGATCATGCGTTGCGGTTAAAACGCTGCCTTTAGGTGTCGATGTTGAGGTCGAAGCGGTTGCTTTGGAGTAACAACGCTGTCTTAAGAGTTGTTAGAGTAGTTACTATACAAAGGACTGAAGATAGATAGGTAGATAGATAGATACACACGTAAATACATACGTAAATACGTAAATACATACATACATATATACACACATATATATATATATATGTGTGTGTGTATGTATGTGATACTACCAAAGGTCGTAGTGCGATAGCTAGCCTCAGAGCAATAGCTACCACCGAGAGTACTCACAACCAATGTATGGTCAGATGTATTACACAAAGCTAAATAATTTTATTGTAATTTAATATAGTTCATGGATCGATTTTTTTATATCTATACCTATGATATTTCTCACCCGAGAGACAGGCCAGACCCTAAGCTAGGGCTAGACAGGCCGCAGTTGGGAGCCGAGTCACGCTGAGCCCTCCCACGCAGGCTAAGGGGTGCGACCTTTAAACTCCTCTAACCATATACTAAACCAACAACAACCCACACACAAAAAACCATGGTGCAACGTCTCACCTACCGCACGCGCAAGGCCTATAACACCAAGTCCAACCGGGTGAAAATCATCAAAACCCCCGGCGGAAAGCTGCGCTACCTGCAGATCAAGAAGGCTGCCAGCCGTGTTCGTTGCGGTGACTGCGGCATTCCTCTGCCGGGCATCACTGCGGTGCGCCCGCGCAAGCTGGCGCAATTGTCCAAGACCAAGAAGACTGTGCAGCGCGCGTACGGCGGATCCCGCTGCGGCAACTGCGTTCGCCAGCGCATTGTGCGCTCGTTCCTGATGGAGGAGAACCGTGTTGCCAAAGGCTTGGCCAAGGACAACCAAGCCCAGGCCGCCAAGGCCGCTCGCAAGGCCAACTAACGAAGTTATATTTGTCCTCGGACTTTAACGATGCTCATCTACGCGTGTACGTAGATAATCTATTGATGTCGAATGTTTCGTAGCAGCGGTAGCGGTAGTAGCAGTAGTAGCGGTAGCAGCAGCTAATGAGGTAATTACTATATTAGATGGTATTTAAATGCTAATATTAAAACAGTTTCTGTTATTTAGTTTAGTAGTAGTACTATTTTACTATTTTACTATTTGTACTATTTTACTATTTGTACTATTTTACTATTTGTACTATTTTACTATTTGTACTATTTTACTACTGTACTATTTTTACTATTGTACTATTGTACTATTTTACTATTTTTACTACTTAACTATTTTACTATTTAACTATTTACTATTTTACCATTTGTACTATTTAACTATTTTACTATTACTATTTAACTATTTTACCACTTGTACTATTCTTACTATTCTTGTCCTAACCTCATTAACAACCCAATCACCACTTCTTCTTCTATTCCCACTGGCCTGGCCTGCCATGCCGAATGGACGACGATGTGGAAATGACCGACGTTTCCGATCCGGCATTGATTGCCGAGATCACAGCTACTGTTAATCAGCAGCGTTCTGTTCCTCGGACATCTTTTATTCGTGTGCCCTTGTCCCGGTCGTTGGACTCCTACTCGGCCAATGTCGCTTTGGTGCTAGACACCAATTTCGTGCTTTCGCATCTTGCTTTGACTCAGTCTATAAAAACCCAGTGTTTGCAGAATAACGCCGTACTCGTTGTGCCCTGGGCCGTTGTTCAAGAACTCGACCATTTGAAAACCTCCAAATCGGCTTCTTCCGCTGTAGATGTCGCCCGACTCGCTCGTATGGCCAATACCTGGCTAGCCGACGTGTTTGGCCACGCCGACCCGGCCATTTACGGCCAACCCAAACCGCAAGTCAGCCTGGCTGCTCCGTCGCTGCACGGAGACGACGCCATTCTCGATTGTTGTGAATCCGTCGCTAAACGCTTGCCGGTTCTTTTGCTTTCTGACGACCGCAATCTGGCTATCAGGGCTTTGGTGCTTAAAGTGCCTGTAGTCTCTTTTAGTCCTGATATGACGGCTACTAGTTTAATGCAGGAACTATCCGCTTATAATTTTCGCTCGGCCTCGCCTGTCCGAGCGCCAGATCTTCTCCATCTGCCTCCTACTGACATGGATGTGGATATGGACTGCTCGCTCGACCATGTTCATTCTCATCCATTGCTTGCTTCCAAGGCTATTACCAATGTCAATGGCAATACCAATACTAATGGCAATGCCAATTCGAAAGCGAAAGCGAAACCAAAATCGCTGGCCGATCATTTCGCTTTTGTGTCTACTCACTTCGCTACTTCTATAGCTTCAGCCTGTGACTCCATTCTTACCCACGAATTCCCCGACCCCGTCGAGCGCAAGTATATGGACATCAAACCGACTTCTCCTGCTTTTCCTAGCATCGCTAAAACTCTCCGCCGTTTCTGGGTCTCCATATTCTCGGCTTTGCTTCGCCGTCTTGGTGATATGCCAAAACAATCCTCTCTGGTTCTGGCCAACGAACTAACTCTTCATGCTGAAGTACAGAAATTGGTCCAACAAAAGACCCGGGCAGCTACTCCTGCAAAATCCATGCTACATCGATGGCTGCAATCCTGGACTAATCTCGAAGCCGCCTTGGTTCATCATATTCCTGGCACAAAACCAACCCCTAATCATCTAATCGAAGACTGGACTTTGCTTTTCGATCAATTATGTGATTTAGAGCTAGATCCATAGTTTTACTATACTATACTATACGATACTACTTCCCCTTCCCCCTTAATGCTCTTTCTTTTTTTTCTCTACTGTACTGTTATAATGCAGTCTGGGGGTTGCTTCTTCTGCTTCTACAGAAAAAGGACCTTTTCCGTCCCGTTTTGGGTACGGCCCTGAGTCTGGAGCATATTTTTCCCCTCTTGCTTCTAGCTTGCTAGAAGTCGGCTGCTATATTAAAGATGCATCATAGTACATCGAGATGTTTGCCATCAACTCGGTGTCTCCAAGAACATCAACATTACCGTAAATTCTTTAATCTTTGTCGTGTAAGTTTCAGAGGAGCTGATGTCGTAGTTTTCGATGCTTCACCAGATGTTTTGGATCGATCACACCTAGCAGTAACTTCACTGACTTTGTCTGAACTCTCTGCAGAGTTTCCACTGTGGTCTGGTGAAGATGTTGTTGTGTTTGTGGTATTAGATGAAACTAGTTGTTTCTTCGTCGCTGGTTTGGGTCCAATGATTGTCGACATAGGTCGTTTGATAGTTCGATGCGTTTCATTGCCCGATCCAGCACTACTTGTAGTAATCGGAGTTATTGGCTGCAACGTTATAGCAGATGTAGTAGAACAACTTTGGCTGGGCACTGCATCTAAAGTGTCGATCACAGTACTATCATGCTGCTTGGAATTGTATTGATTCACTTGTTCCAATAATTGCGCAACATCCAATTTACCACTTGAGGGTGCAAAAGATTCTGGTTCATACGGCTTTAGTGCAGTTCTATACCGTTTCGGTTGGTATTCAGCCATGCCATCGATAATACGAGCCTCCTGGAGAACCTTTAAATGATAGTCCTTCTGATCCAACAGATTCCGGAGATGAGACACTAAACCAGACTGTAAATTAAACGCATTTAAAATATACATCAAAAGCAAATTAGAAACAACCTGTAAGGACTCTGAGCGCAATTGGAAAATCCAGGTGATTCCGTGAGTTTTATCGCGACATATCAAATCCATTTCTTCGGAACAAACTATAGGAGCCGAGTCCAATTCGCACCGCGCACGAAACAGGTTGAATAAAACATGGCAAAACTGAAGTTTCTGCTCATCTGTACGTATATCGTTTAATATATTTAACTGCCGCAACCTCGATTCCAGCTGGTCGGCTGGAATATGTTCGCTCCAGGCGTTCCCCAGATCAGTCACATGCACCCGGTATCCAGTATTCGATATTTGGAATCCAGCATATACCTGGCCACCACCTACAAAACAGTCTGCGACTCCCCACCAGTGCACGGGTTTCAAACTCATTTTTATTTTTCGTTCGCCTTCCTTTTTTTTCACTGATAAATAATCGTGGTTAGCGTCACAAAAGTCTTATCGAGAGTCGGGTAGGTATTTCAGAGGAACTTGTGCCCAAGCCCACCAATAAGAACACCAGAGAGACATCTATCACAAGTTAGTGGTTGTGTTTTGTTTAATTTGTTTAATTCGTTTAATTTGTTTTATTTGTTTCAATTGTTTCATTGTTTTATTTGTTATCTGGTTTATTCTTCCTTGCTGTTTTTTTAGTAATCATGGAAAATGGGGCAGATTTTAATCGTAGCTATATAAATGAAACGGACATTACTGCTTTTGAAGCAGCCTTGGCCGCAGATTCACAGGGATCTGGCTCGACGACTCCGAAAGTAGAGTTCATTCGATCTCGCAACGATTGGAGTCCCGTCCATCAACCTATTTCTCGGCCTCAGCGAACTCTTAAACGCAGAAAAAGTGTCAATCTCGATGGAAATCGTCAAGGTCTCGGATACAGTGTTCTGCGATGGCCCGTCTTGCTGGTCGCCATAGTATGGCTGGTGTCGCTGAGTTTCCTCTACTTCTTGGTTCGGCTTTATGTCAGTATTTACGAGGCCTTCTTTTTGAGTTACGGCCAACTTCGAGTACTGAGACAACGGTTGTTGAAATCCAGATCTTACGATCAATGGGTCCATGCCGCACTAGATCTGGACGAGTACCTGGGCGTGGAGGAGTGGAAACACCACAACAAGTCCAGTCTATACAATTACAGAACAGTACTTCGAACTTTAGAACAACTTCGAGCGGCTCGGCATGACCAGGATCCTAAAAGACTTGCTATAATCTTGGAAGCCTGTGTGAAATATAACTTCTGTGGGATTGGCAATGCTACTTTGTACAGCCAGACCTTCTACGGCACCAAAGATTTGGTGAACGAGTTCTGCAATGAAGTTGTTGAATGTCTTAACTACGTCAGCTCGGCCTCTTTATTAGATCGTGACCATAAATCCCATCTGTTTCAGAGCATATCCAAGAACTATGGCAACTCCGCCTTATGTCTCAGTGGGGGCGCTTCCTATGCCTACTACCACTTTGGGGTCGTAAAGGCCCTATTGGATCAAAATCTCTTGCCTCGTATCATCACCGGCACTTCAGGCGGAGGCCTGGTAGCCTGTCTGGCTTGCACCAGGACCGACGACGAATTGCGACAGCTGCTGGTTCCGGAACTGGCCGACAAGATCACGGCGTGTGAAGAATCTCTTAGCGTTCAAGCCAAGCGCTGGTGGTCTACTGGGGCTCGCTACGACGCAGTCCAATGGGCTCGTAAAGCTAGCTGGTTTACAATGGGCAGTATGACATTCAAAGAAGCCTACGAGAGAACGGGGAAGGTACTAAACATATCTACGGTGCCGGCAGATCCCAATTCGCCGGTTATCCTGTGCAATTACGTCACCTCTCCAAATGCAGTCATCTGGTCCGCCGTATTAGCCTCAGCCGCCGTTCCTGGGATTCTTAATCCAGTAGTATTAATGGTGAAGACCCAGGACGGCGACTTGATTCCCTACAGTTTCGGCAACAAATGGCGCGACGGGAGCTTTCGAACCGATATACCTCTTCGATCATTGAACACCTACTTCAATGTGAATTTCTCAATTGTATCCCAAGTCAACCCCCATGTGGTTTTATTCTTCTACTCTCCTCAGGGTTCCATAGGGAAGCCGGTTCTTCATCGTAAAGGCAAGGGATGGCGTGGAGGGTTTGTGGGCAGTGCCTTGGAACAGTACATTAAACTTGATCTGGGTAAGTGGATGAAAGTGCTCAAGGACCTCGAGCTTCTACCAAAGATTACTGGTCAAAATCTAACTGACATTTTCCTGCAGCGATTTGAAGGCACCGTCACGTTATCTCCGAAAACAGTGCCATCGGATTTGATTCATATACTAAGCGACCCGACCCGGAAACGATTGGCTCGAATGTTGGTGGAAGGAGAGTTGGCAACGTATCCGAAAATTTTATTTATTCGACATCATATGATGATCGAGTCAGCGATTCATGAAGGCCTGAAAAACACCCTGGACAGTTCCACCGCACCCGATATGTATTTGGACCTGTCGCAGAAAGGAATGATGAAGGTGAACCGGTCGGTACCCGATGTTGGCGAATTGGACCTAGGTATGTCGATGATCGATTCTATTGCCGAGGAAGATGAAGAGGATGTCGACGATCAAGTCTATCTGAATGAATTAGAGTATCAGGATCCATATATACTTCGCAACGAAGACGAGAAGGCAGAGGGAAAGGTCATATGACGGCAGGGGTATACGGGAACGGTAATATCGAAGGGGAATGAAATCAATTGGTTATTTTTTTTGTTTGAATGTTTATGTATTGTTAGACGCTGGTGTAAAATCCATAAAGGCCGTATCCATGGCATCCGTAGTCAGGTCTGTTGAATGAAACAGATCGTCGTTTTCATCGTCGTCGTCATCGTCGTCATCGCTAATCATGAGCGCATCGTTATCTATCAAAACATTATTTTCAGTGTCCTCTATTCCTCGAGTCGCATTTCTTGCATCAGTTGTGAGGTCGTTTTGCTTCTGTGCTTCTTCCCTGTCTTCTTTTGATAAAGACTCCGGGATAATAAGCGGGTGTTGGCTAGGAGCAGGCATAGGAGCAGCTAAAGGAGCAGGCATAGACCGGGATGATTGATTGGGCTCATCGAATAAATCATGTTGAGCCATAAGATCATCTGTTTGTGTAGCGGGTTCAGTGATAGGGATGTTTTGCCTGGTCATATAATCTGATAGCCAAGCTAAGAGTTCGGATTGTTTGTGGAGATTGGCTGAGTCGAATTTGGCTTGAATAGAAGGCGGCACGAAATCGGCTTTTTGTAATGCATCGATCTCACTTTTGATCTGGGATGATATATGGTCTAAAGAATCAAAGTAATTGGTGATCGCATTTCGAAACCGGTCTTCATAGTTCTGGCCGGGGGTATTTATAGCTTCGATCGCATCTGCAGCATAATCCAACAATTGAGATATTCGGGTTTCTAACTCCGAAATTTTCTGTAAACGGTCTTCTATTTGACTCGAAGAAATTCGAGAATGTTTAGATGGAACAGATACTGTTGGCTTATCCATTATTTATGGGATATAAGTGTACTTGAAGAAGTGATAGAAGGAAAGTCCAATAATTATTGTTAATAGTAAGCATTTTCTCTACTAATATCAAGGGGATATATATCATTATACAGTTAAAATTAGCACTTTATAAAAAAGAAAGGAAAGGAAAAAAAAAAAAAAAAAAAAAAAAAGTTGCTATTTTTTTTTTTTTTTTTCCCTTATTATTATTTCCTTAATTGTGAGCTATACCAGACACTAGGTTTCGCTGGCGAGCTTGCTCTTCAGCAGTTATGTCCAAGGAAACCATACTGCGCACATCGCCAATGATATCCTGAGCTTTACCGAAATAAACTTCCTGTAATTGATTGCGCATCTTAGACTCAGTAGACTCCACTATGCGACCGAGATTGGCGATATGTGTGGTGGAGGCCGACTCCACCGGCAGAGTTTGTTCGATTTGGCGAGTAATATTGCCAGACAAGTCCAATGAGCCCGCACTGGTGCTACTTAGATTCAGCATAATAGTGCTGGTAAGTCGATACGTCGCAGAACCGCCTCGAGGAAGCACTTCAAACACATGGATCGAGTTCCACAGTGTACCGCCGGACTCCTTTCGGAATAGCACCACTCCCGCAAATCCATCGTCCTGGTCCCACATGTATACCGATGACGTTCCACCTTCGTAATACAGCTCGCGATAAATATCGAACGCTTCTCCTGCGGCTTCTTCTAATGCTCGAGTATCTGCCGATGGCAGCGTTCCATCCGCAAGCGGCGGCTGGTACTCGTTGCTCCACGGACTGCGATAACTATCTCCATCGCGATTATAGTCGCATTTCAGGAATTCTCGACCGGTTTTAATACAGGTTTCTACTTGCAGTGGCTGGTCGACGGTGGCCAGCAGATCCTCGGCCAGATCGGGCGCTAGTTGGCATAGCCGGACGATATTATCGCCTACTTTATGAGGATCTGTGCGCCGTAAAAGATCTAACGCTGCATCAAATACTTCTTCCGACTACGTTAGCAATTCATCTTAGACGATTCTTTATAACTCGGTTTGGTGTATACTACATACCATTGAATAGTTGTCGATTTCCAGGTTCTCGGAAACCTTGGGAACTGCCGTGTGAGTGGGTGATATATATCGGATTCATGTAAGCCATGAACAGATAGGCCAATTTCTTGTATAAGACTAGATGCGCATCTAATTTAGTGTTTATTTTATTTTATTTTATTTTATTCTATTTTGTTTTATTTCATTTGTTCTACAAGTAATTAAATGCCCAATATGAATCAGACAATTCAGACCAGAACGATTGTTCTCGAAACTGGTTGTAGCGGCTTGTCATCTCAAACTGGCTTTTCCGATCCAGGTTTAAGTATCTAATGAGGGTCTTGTGATCGATCACGGTTCGAGGAACCGCACTCCACGTTTTCCGATGGTTTTCGGCCGGCGTGCGAAATTCTCTTTCATTAAATCCGGCCGGGGATTCCAGCCGGTTGTAGATCTGCTGCTGCACAAAGTTGAAGCGTCGATACTCTTCTTCACTGATCGGGCTAATCCCCACTATATTGCCCTGTCGCGTGCCTCCAATACACAAGGCCCGAGTTTCTGATATATACTGGAAAACATCATCACTGACCTCTAAACTGGGAGCCATCTGCAAACACTGAATATGAACCCCCGGAGAATACTCAGAAACGTGAATCAGGTTCTGTCCGGCAAACGACTTTACGTCGTCGGGATCATACACCAAAATGTGCAATGCACCTTCCACGTCGCTGGCAACAAAATACAAGTCCTGGTTGTTCACCGTGAAGTCGCACGCTATAACATGAAGCCGCGCGGTATCTTTCGAAAATAACAACATCAAATAAGGATCATCGTTTAAGGCCCCAAACCATAAACCCTGGATAAGATCTCCGAAAAGCACTAGTCCTTTAACAGATTTTACATCAGACGATGCTCCGGCTAAATCCAAAAACGCCAACGGCGCTAAACTGTTATCCTCATGCATATTTCTCAGAGTGGCCCGCAGCCCCTGGACCGTTGTCAAGTTTCCTTTCACCTCACAGACATTGGTTACCGGACTTGTCGATTTTTCACCGATGACTAATTTCAACTTGGATGTTCTTTCAGGCTGATCCACATCCGGAACAACCCCAATCACTTCAAACAGGTAGTAAGCTCCTTGCTCTATTAGATCCTCACCTCGTTGAATGCCGGTTCCCACAGCTATTATCCATCTTTTATTGCTCCCCTCGTTCTCCTCAGAGAGTTCGAGTTGGAAGGCCTTGAGA
Organism: Tortispora phaffii; assembly: GCA_030574555.1. Taxonomy (NCBI): domain Eukaryota; kingdom Fungi; phylum Ascomycota; class Trigonopsidomycetes; order Trigonopsidales; family Trigonopsidaceae; genus Tortispora; species Tortispora phaffii. The sequence continues at coordinate 53,758 of JAJMFE010000004.1, read as the reverse complement.
TCATAAATTACCTCTCCATCGTCAAAATAATACTCGTCAATATGTCGGTCCCATCTCACAGGATTAAACAGCCTCAGCACAGATCTGCTAGTTTTCGGGGCGGGTTCCGCTATGTTGGCATTCAACAATTTAACCCCATCTTCGTCGTGCGGTTCATAATCAATTGCCTGCGCTCCTCCTAGAACATAAACCCCGGATGGATAGTAGCAGACTCCGTTAACGGCATCTAAGTCTTCATAATTAAACTTTTGCGCAGGCCAACCAGCACTGAGATCCGGTAGTTCCGACGTACATACCGCAATCGTGCCTAGACCATCACTAATAATTATTCCTTGAAAATCAGCTTCAGTCCGGTACTCACTGACCCCAGTTAATCCCGTAAACCCACCAAGAGGATAAACTTTGGGCAGACTATAAGATGTTCGTACAATAATCATAGGGGAAAGCCCTCGGGTGAACAGAATTCCATTCACAACATTCATTCGACGTTTAAGTAGACCCGTACCGAAAATGGGCGACTCCTCTTCAGCAGTACGAAAGGGTTTAGGTGGGATCGAGTTCGGAATTTTAAGAAATCTCACAGTTCCATCTTCTTCTCCTCGTAGCGAATAAATAATAAGATTTCCTTGTAAGGTATGAACAACAAAAAGATCTTGGGAGACTGAATCTTGAGATGTGCTATATATACAAATTTCAATTGGAGGGTCAGACACGAGCATATCATGAAATGCGACACTTGAATGCAAAGCTTCAGCTCTATCAGGTGCACCGGGGACAATTTGAGCCATATTTGGTAAGAAAACAAAGTCAGGTATATGACCAAGAATTTCAAAGTCGGCCAAACTAATAATGTACAAAATTCCATCTGTACCCAATAGGGTCAATATTGCTTTGTTCAACAATTCTGATTGTGCTTCGGCTAAGAAAGCGCCAGCCTCGTTTTCTGCTAATGTCGATGTGGTAGAATTCTTGGGCACGTAATTAGCCGTGACTTTTTCAAATGCTGCAGTATTATTAATAAAAGAAAATGCCGCTAAAAATGAGGCATTTGTTGCCCATTCAGGTAGCTTCACAGAGGAAAGAAGCTTGGTAGATGCATCAGCTTTAAAGAGCTTTATATCTCCATCTTCAAACAGGGCGACAAGATAAGGGTCAGCGAAATAAGCAGACACCAAAGGATTTGTGGTCGAGTCATCAGGTACCATTAAAGAATCATCTATACCATCATTGCGCACTCGTTTGTTGTAGCGATTTAAGACCTCTTTGGATAAAGTCACAATTTGTAGAAGAGAAAAATCGCTGCTATAGCATCGAATGTCAATGGAAGTGATCTGAACGATGATAGCGTCGAAAAGTAGAGTACCAACTAAAACCGTAGCATCGTCTTCTATAAACTCTGATTTGATGTTGTGAAGCTCGATTCCGTGACTTTGTACTTTGTATAAACGAGTGTAGTCCAGTCCGGAAACAAACATAATTTGCTCACGGTTACTAGTGTCATTGTCCGAAACCGTAACCAACGAATCGAACTCACGCGGGGAAACCACCCATAAACCTTTACACCCGGGAGAAGAAAACTGGAACCGTTTTTGGAAACTAATATGTTGTTTGAAAATCGAAAGACCGGAATGGCCCAGTCCAGCACCACGAGCCGCAACAACTTCGTGGGTAGCACTGTAAGATTGATCATCAACAGCCTGGATGATATTGGGGGTCCTACCGATCGAGATGCTGACGATTAAGCCATGGTTTACAAGCCTATCTTGGACAGATAAAGTAAGAGGTTTGTCATCGTTCTCATCAAAGTTTTCACTGGAGTCGCCATAAAGTAGCATTTCATCATCCTGCTCAGATAAGTCGATTTTATTTGCATTAGCAGTGAGCATTTTGGAGTTCCAGGATAATAACAGGGCGTCCGAAGAATAAGAAGAAGCAAAGACCAAGGGTAAAGTGGAGAAAGTACAGATATGGCGAGGGTTGGCAATCGAAACAGAAGACAGAGAGATTTTAAAGGTATCAACCGATAGTCCATTCATTTGCAGGGTGATTATTAGAGAGCGGCCGTCCTTAAGCAAAAGCAAGATATCATTTCTATGCGCGAGATGGACACCCGCGGACTCTTCTAGCTGGAGATTGAGGGAGCTATAAGTGTCGCCCAGCAACATGGTCATATCGGTTGCCAAAGTGGAGAAGCCATTGACGGGAGCACCGATGAGTTTTCCCGATGGAGCGACATAGATTATCTCATTGGCGCCAATCACAAACAGACCGCCGGCCGGGCCGCGGACGGGGACTATGTAATCACAGTCAATGGGCAGTTTATGAATGGACAACACGGGAATAAAAGAACGAGCGGCGAAATCACAGGAAAGAACTGTGAGTTGGAAAGTGTCTTTGTGAACGGGCAACAAGCCCGGGGCCGAGGGCACAGAGGCGGACAAGACGGCTAAAGTCGGGTCGTTGTACTCATGCAAAAACGCAATATCGTAGACATGTCCAATAGAAGGATGTATCTGGGTTCCTGAGCGAACATACGAAGGCATGTATATAGGATCGGCATCCGATTCCACCGGAACAATCTTGGGATCGTCCACGTTCCCACTGTAGGTGCAGAAGGGCAAGATCGCCAGCATGTCTCGTTCGAATTGCAGAAGAATCGCCGAAGAGTCGGGATCCACCAGGAGTCGGGGCGGTAAGCCCAGCGAGTCGTGCTGCAAGTCTTGGACAACTGCAGGAACTGCGCCGGGGAGAAAATCGGTCTTGGAAGTAGTGGGTTTGGCCGATGAGGAGTAGCACAGGTGTTCGTACGAATGCAAAGAAACGGTTTCCAGCGAACAAGTGCCGGCGTCCCAGCGCACCACTGAATATTTAGCCTTGGCTGTGGCCACCACAAGCCAATCGAGCTCATTGGGCTGGGGAACGGCTGCCAGGGACGTAACTCCGGCTGCCAGATCGAATTGAGCGACCAGATGCAGTTTGGCGGCAGTTTCCATACTGTCGAGGGTCAATCCGCCGGAAAACTCGCCGTCCGCAGCCAAACCCTCGTCTACAGTTGGATCCAGACCCCGACGGTCTTCTTCGACCAAAACTTGGAAAACTTGCAAAAGAGAGGCTTTGGCGACAATCAGGTTAACGGCTTTCTTGCTGGTGAAATTGCACGACACACACGCATCCACGGCAGTGGGCTGGGTCAGATCCCGGCAGATATGCATTACAACGCAAGTAGTTTTGTGGAAGAATTCTGTGGAATAGGTATATGCAATGTAATAGTTTTTTAAAACAGTATTTTACTTCCTCTTCTTGCTTCTTGTTGTCTTTTCTACGGTATGCGAGTTTCGGTCGTCCTCGGGGCTCACAAAAGAGGACGAAGGTTTTGGTTTAGGCTGGCCAACACTCCCAATAGCTCTCGACAGCGTAGCGGTCAGGATGTCAAGATGTCATGTCCACCCTGTGCGGCTGGCTTGGAAGACATTCACGTGATCTTTATATTACTTTCCCCGGATCGATCGTTACAATAAATCAGTAAGTTAGTCCGTGAATATCATTTATATCTTTCCATTTATAATATGATCTCAGCCATGTACGTGCTGTGGTTGTTAGTGGGATTGATCGTGGTAGCGGCTGCAATTGCCGTAATTACAGTAAGTATTTCTTTTTTTTTATTTATATAGAATACTAACATATAGACACGATGCCTGGCAGCAGTGTCTACCAACCGCCTGACGGTGATAGTGGTTGATTTGACCCTGACAATGGCTTTGGCCACTATTTTATTATTACCACTAGATGTCTATTTAGCAGGATCTACAGTCGATATGTCTACTGGACTTAGACGCGATTGGGCGGCAGACGATGTGGTCGAATCCTTGAATGCGGCTATTGAAACCGCTTATTACTGTTTCCTGGCTTTGGATATTCTTTTGATCCTGGTCGCTGTACCGTTCGCTTATTTTTGGTACGAGGAAGACGACGATGATGTTAGAGACAACAACACTGAATTGACTTCTGCTGGCCTTCGTCTTCATAGTGCTGTTCGATATACGGTGCTATTTTTGGCTTTGGTAGCAGTATTGGCGGCCGCTGCAGTCCTGCTAGGAATCACTTCTCATTCCACGGCCTGGTTGCCTGGCGCAGCTTTGTTTCTTTCATTGGTTGTTCATTTGTATACGGTCGATATCGGGTTGCTTGTCGGCCCGATTTCCCTCATGATGCCCATCGAAACCACTTCTAACCCAGTCGAGGACGAGGAATCAGAGTCGGCACCGTTACTCCACGCTCGTCATCTATCTATAGTATCGTTAGCAACCATGAACGGCGTTTCCGAAGCCACTCGTCTTGCACTTAATGTCAACCGAGAAAAACAGCGTGCCATCGAGGCTCGCAACCAGTTTGTTGCCGAATGGCCGGCTCGAGATCGCCGGGCCTATGCGACTTTGCAGAGAGAAGAACGCACTTTGACTCGTAAAGCCCGTACTGAACAGCGAGCCTATGAAAACGATCGTCGCCATCATTTAGAAGTACACACTCTTTTCGGCAGCCTGGGGTCTGTGTTTCGCGCGCTCTTAGGCGGACTGCTTCTACTACTGTCGATCCTCGTTGTAGCAGGGTTGATTTTTTCTTTATTTGATTTTGTCATTAACCATCCAAATTCCTGGCTCACTTGCTCCTACGACGAGTGGGATTTCTATCGATCTACTCTTCGTTTCTCCGCCGAGGCCCAAAACTCGGGATACTCTCGAACTTTGTACCTGTTGAACTCTCTAGCTGAAACCGTTTACTCGTCCTCATCTACATTTGGTTTGCTGGGCGCAGTAGGACTATTAATACTGGTGACTCTTTGGTTCTACATCTGTTCGATATCGGGACTTTGTGCCTCGGGCATCCGGCTGGTGGTCGTGCGAGTGTTTGCTATTAGTATCAGAGATAGTCCTGCCCAGGGCTTATTGCTCGGAGCAGCGGCTACTGTTCTAACATCTATCGGCACTCTATTTCTAACTTCGGCTATGTTGTTTCCTACGTTTGCTATGTTTGGCGGCCAGCGGATTTGCATGCACACGGCCGGTGGCTATGGAGAAGTCCGCGACTGCTCGACTACCCCTGAAGCCATAGTATCATGTGCTGCTGCTGCTGCCGAACATGGATTACTAGAAATACGAGAAATCTGTACTGTTACACGGGTTTCTTTGCTAAGTACTCAAATAGCTCCTTCAGTGATATATGGATCCAGTATGGTCCTTTTGGCGTTCGGATTGCTGCTGGCTATTATTTGCGGCGTGTCGTCTTCTATCCGTCGCTGTATCCATATCTAAATGTGGAGAACAAAAAGAAGAACAAAAAGAAAGAAAGAAAAAACACAAAATCCAACAAAAAGACAAATTTCGCAAAAAGCGTCCCACGCTTGCGGCGCTTAAGCAATAACACAACATCCCGCACTGGAATCCTGAGTACCAGCAGGACGGCCGCGGCGAGTAGGGTGGACGTAAGGATCTTCGCTTTTCGACAATTCTCCCCATTGATGCACAACCATAGGATCGCGGGTAGTGGTTACATACACTATGAGACTCTTAGAAGCCTCGGAGACGCGGATACGGGGCCGGTTGATGTCCTTTATTATTTGTTCGTTGGCAAATTCTAGTCTCTGCAGACGGAGAATATCAGCATCCAGTTCGTCTTTAGAAAAACTCATGTTGTTTTCAGAAGAGTTGCAGCTATCGAGCTCATCTTTCTTCGAACCTCTTCCTGAACTAGCTGGTGGCTTGCTTGGTGTTTCGTTCTGGTCTAGCGTCGACATATTCCCTTCAATTTCGCACACAAATTAGAGAGGGTTTATTTGGTTCTTAATGATGATTTTTTTTTTTTTTTATTACAGAAAATATGGACACAAGAAGGGAAAACCAGGATTGAGCAGAGCGGGGCGGAGGACCAACTCAGCAATTATATTGCAAGAAATCGGAGCGCTCTTTGATATTATATTAGCTTAATCATTCTCGTGCCTGATTCGTTGAAAAGAATGCTGGCTAACTCATCGGGCACAATCTACCAATCACATCACAATTGACCGCAAAACCTTGCATCTAACCTTAATTTTATTTTAATTCTCTTCATCAACTTAATCAAATCGGCCCATTTCATGCTTAAACCAGAAATAACCGGAATATACAAGGTAAAATTATTATTCTACATACCTATTTAAATTTGTCAATACAATATTACAATTTTCTTTATTTTTTTAAAAAAAAACGTAAGGATTTTAGCCCCGGTTTCGTCGCGACGGGGGAACGTACTTCCCAGAACTGCGGCCAGTTCCGTTTGTAGCAGAAGTATCTGTACTATCAGTAGATTTAGATTCCACAGTCGATCGAGCTGGGGGTAGAGGGGACAATCTTGATGCACCACCAGCAGATGAAGGCGAGGGAGAGTCTCTATTAAGTCGTGACCGGGCTGATGGAGGTACATACTTGCTTTTGGTACCGCCAGCAGTAGTTCCGAGGGCGGCTGACTTTTTCTCCAATTCTTCTTCGATTTTGCGTTGCTTAGCGGCAATTTCTTCCAACCGTTTACGTTCCGCATCCTTCTCGCGCTTCCACTTTTCAAGTTCAGCAGCTTGCTTTTCTTTCTTAGCCGCTTCTTCCTCGGCCGCTTTACGGGCCGCCTCTTTCGCAGCAATTTCGGCTCGTTCCGCCTCGACCTGAGCCGCGTGCTCGGCAGCAAGCCGTTGTTTGACTTCTTCAACTCGAGCCTTCTTCGCTTCCTCCAGCTGCTTGGCTGCTTCTGCCATTTGCTGTTCAATCTCGGCGGCTTTGCGTTCAGTCACGCGGCTCTTCAATTCCAAAGCATCAGGACGAACATGAGACAATCTGTCGCGTAATTGCAGTCTTTCGGCATGTTCTCGTTTGCTTCGCTCCACCAAGGTCTTGTACTGCAACGCATGCTGTTCCTTATCTTTAGCCTTCTGCACTTCATAGTCGGCCTCCCAAATCGGCCGAGCTTCATGCCGTAGAGCGCGCTCCAGATAGTCAAGACGCTTGCAGATTTGGCGGGCTTTTGTGGTCATTTCTCGTGATTCCTGGGCAATCTGTTTCACCTGGATTTCACGTAGAGCGTCTGTGTCGAGTTCGTCGATCTTTTCCAAGTCGATCTTCACACCTTTAGATACCATATCTTGAGCCATCTTTCTCTTCTCCTCCCGCATAATGGCTTCTTTCTCACGAAGACGGTGTTCTTCTTGACGACGCTCTTGTTCTTCGATTTGACGAATTCTTTCGGCTTCGGCTTCCTCGGCCATACGTTGCCGACGGGCTTGGGCTTGCTCTTCTTCCAAACGAAGACGCTCGGCTTCAGCCTCCTGGCGCTGTTTCTCAATCAATTCCTTACGACGCAGAGTCTGGGCATGCTCAACCGCGGCACCGGCAGCAGCACGTTCCAATACGAGTCTCTTAGCGGCGGCCCTCTTTTCAATCAGATCTTGGTCAATTTCGGTTAAAGCAGAGTACAAAGACTTGCCGACGCGGGAAATCTGCTTGCAAACAAGCTCCGCCGGGGTTTCTTGCAAACGAGACGAATATCTGGAAGACGACAGGGCAAAGATATCATTATCGAAAGTGTAAACACGCTTGACGTGGTCGACACGGATGACCACATCGCCCTGTTTGGACTGGGCAAGAATAAACCGTTCGAGAGCGGCCGGAGAGAGTTTCAACGGCGGAGCCAGATCAGTCAGTTCGCGGATGAAATCAAAAGTAACAGAATCGTAGACTTGACCCAATTGTCGGAATAAGCGGGAGAGAATGACCTGTTGCAAGGGTTTTAGGTAGCGAGAAAACTCGCCGTTATCGAGGGATGCCAAATGGGTGATGATGGGGTTGACCTGCTGGACGATGGTCAGAGGATGGAACTCGGTCTCCAAAAGAGTATAGAGCTGACGGATCTCTGGCCAGGTTCTGCTCAGAATGTTCTTATTCAAAGCGTCCTTGAGTAAAGCGTCACGGGTCGGGGGCCGAGCGACATTGAGCAAACCAGCCAGACGGGCGGTCTTGTGCTTGGACTCGTCGATATCGAGAAGACTATTGGCATCGGTGAAGTCGCCGGCAAAGGAGGAGCCGCCGACACGGCCAGTAGCATCGGAGTTGTCGGGGACAGCCAGGGCCGACAGCAATACCAAAGAGGCAATGCGCTCTTGTTCCTCGGGGGAGACTTGGGCATCCGAGCCGTCGGTTGCAGCATTCAACCGATGGGACTGGCGCAAAAGATGGAAGTAGCGGTTGAGGGCAGCCGCGTGGTAGAGATAGTTATCGGACATCAAGAAGATTCGAGCCAGTTTCTCAAAATAGGTCGCCATCATGTTGGGTTTGGCCTTGCGCTTGTTGGAGATGGTGAGCAAGGTGTGGATATCCTCGACGGAGCGGAAGGCCTCCTGCCAGAGCTCGAGATCGACGGCGACGCGGAGCTGACTAAAGCGAATATCGAGATGACGTTCAAAGGTGCGCTCGTAGTTCAAATCAATGGCATGGTTCTGGGCCGGGTACTTCACGGCGTTCTGGAGATGGGTGCGGAGAAGGTCGCACAAGCGGCGGAACTCGGCGCGGCGGTTGTATTTCAAGCAAAACTCAAACGTGCGCTCAACCGTCTGGTGGTACATGACCTCGACCCGGGAGTTGTTGCGGAAGGTTTCGAGCACCATCCGGTAGGATTCCCACAAAAACCGCAGCCAGGGGGTGACCACCGCGCGGTCGGTGCGGTCCCGCAGCTGGTCCGTAGACACCGTGGCCAGCAGAAGTTGCTGCGGACTGGAAATCTCGTCCAAATCGTCCACATCCACATGCAGGGCGTCGGCACGTTGCTGGGCCTCTTCCAACCGGGTTTCGGCGCGGGTTAGGAACCGCGTGAGCACGGTTTCCAGCGTGACGACCGAGATGTTCTGGGCTACGTTTTTGTACTGAAACAGAGCCTCTTTGGCAATCTGCGATTTGCGGAGATCCACACACAACTCGATCAGACGCAACATTATTGGTTCCAGTTGGGGCATGGCGGCCGATTTCGACCGTTTGGACACAATCGCCTCGTGCAACATCTGCAGCGCAGCATTCTCTTGGCCCACGGCGACCAGTTCGTCGACTCGTTGAAGAAGCGACTCTGGTTTCGAGGATGGCGCCATTTTTCCAATGTTTAATTCGTTTGGTCTACTGCTTAAACCAAAGGTGGTGAAAGACGTAGTTAAAGAGAAAAAGGAAATTTTCTTGGCCCTAATGTCCCAAAACAAGAATAGAACCTAAATAAGGTTTCCTGGTCTTGATTATTGTTTCTTCTTATATATATATTTATCACCTATCTAAGTGCTAGCTAGGCAATAAATATAGTCTAGGGTTTATTTCTAAAGTCGACTGTATGTGGTGATATTGACTTTGTCGCTAGTAGTACGAAACCCTGTTTTTTTTTGTGTGTTTTTTTTTTTTTTTT